>JAJGOT010000073.1:1835000-2063790 GCA_022457155.1 Cladopsammia gracilis
GAAATCGGCTTTCAAACGTTTACGATATAACGTTTTTCAAAGTGACACCCCTGCTAAAATTTTGCCTTATGAATTTATTCACGGCCAGGTATCCCCCGCGACCTTAAGGCTAGTTCATCAGGTTCGTAGAGGTTGAATAGTGCCTCGGACGGTTAAAAATCACCAAGGAAGTCTGGCATTTTAGTTGTATCTCATAAACGTTATGTGCGATCCACAGACTAAGTGCTAGCGCTCAAAACGTCAGCTTTATCAATTCAGTTGATAAAACCAACTTTTTCTCTTTCACTCCCCCATAGACGGTTCTTTGGAATCTACCCCTCCATTCTATTAATTGTTTGGCATCTCGCAACCTTTTTCAGGCATCAAGAGCTCGTTGTACAGTGGGTGAAATAACCGAAGCAATGGAAAGGGTCAGTGCTGTTATATTGTAGTGGCTAAATTAATCGGGGCCCGGGTTCAAAATGTTTAAAAAGTTTTAAGTTAAAAAGTACTTATCAGCAGTTTTCATTTGAGTGGTCATACTTGGGACCTCATACAGTATAACAAACATTACCACAGGAAAATAGTGCTCAATAGCTTTCATTTGAATGGTCACACTTTAGGATTTCATCTACAGACTCAAAAGTAACAACCACCTTGAACAGCATAATAAACAGTAGCACAGGAAAGTACTGCTCAATAGCTTTCATTTGAATGGTCGCAATTTAGGATTTCATCCACAGACTCAAAAGTTAGAACCACCTTGTACAGCATAACAAACAGCACCACAGGAAAGTACTGCTCAGTAGCTTTCATTTCAATGGTCACACTTTAGGATTTCATCCACAGACTCAAAAGTTATAACTGCACGGCATGACTGGAGGCAAGAAACTGCATGAATAGACCAATTCGGCTAACGCATTGTTGTACCCAATTCAAACCTTCTGGGAATAAGATTCTTTGTTCACAATATTTCCATATAATCAGCCGATATCAAAAGGTTTATAAATACAGGTTGCCTGAACGTCCGGGGGGGGGGGGTAATCCCTTATATAAGCTATAGGGGTATGTGCGGCCCTAAAGGGTATGGTTTTCAAGCCGTTTTGGTCTTAAATATGGTATAGATTTTAACAATTTTATTCTGAAATAGAGTATGTTTTGCGCACTCTGGTCTGAAATAGGGTATGGAATTTTGGGTCAGGTCTGAAATAGGGTAGGGAAAATCCCAGGAAAATAAAATATTTTCTCTGAAATAGCGTATAAATGGTTTGCTTCTTACTTAGATAATAGAACTCAAATTTGTCACATCAACTCCTGTAAGTCAACCCCGAAATTGTTGAGATGCGGTGTTCCTCAAGGAACAATTTTAGGACCTCTTCTGTTTTTGTTATATATTAACGACTTACCAAATTGCCTGATGTATTCACAAACCAGGATGTACGCTGATGATACCAGCTTGACGTTTGCTAGTGCAGACGTTAAGCATATAAATGATTGCCTTAATTATGACTTAAGTAATGTATACACATGGTTATCGGCTAACAAGCTTACCCTGAATTTGACAAAAACTGAGTTTATACTTATTGCATCAAGGCAGAAGTTGTCACAATTTTCAGAAAGCCTTTCTCTTACAGTATAAATAGTAACGCTGTAGAACAAGTAGCATCAGCTAAATCCCTTGGAGTCTACATCGACCAAACCTTAAACTGGGAATGCCATATTGAAAATGTCTGTAAAAAGATTGCTTCCGTCATTGGTGCAATTAAACGGATACGGCATCTTATCCCATTTAACATTTTAATCAAAGTTTATAATAGCCTTGCTCAGCCTCACTTTGATTATTGCAGTGTGGTGTGGGGAAACTGTAACAAGGGCCTTTCTGAAAAGCTTCAAAGGCTTCAAAATCGCGCAGCCCGCATTTTAATGTCTGCGAGCTACGATAGTAATTTGGATGATGTGTTCCGGGCATTAGGGTGGCGTAAACTATGTCATCAAAGATTAGAAATGAAATCTATCATGATGTATAAGACCCTACATGGGATGACACCAGATTATCTACTATCAAGATTTGTTTATCGCGATAACGTGAATGCTTATCGTTTAAGGAATACCGAAAACAAACTAGTTCTTCCACAACCTCGCACTGATTATCTGAAAAGAAGTTTTTCATACAGTGGAGCTCAGTTGTGGAACAACTTACCCACAGAATTAAGACTAGCGTCTTCCTTAAGCGAATTTAAGACAAAACTAAGTCGCCATAGTTTTTAAGTAAAGTTTTAAATAATATTTTTGAACACGGCCTCCATGAAAAGCAGTTTTTATTTTTTATATTGTACCTCTTATTTGTAGTTAGGAAGTTAGGTAGTTAGCTGATTATGATAATTTAAGCTGATGGAAATACCGTGTATAAATAAAGTTATCTTATCTTATCTTATCTTATCTTATCTAAAACGTGCCGCACAACCCAACCCAAATTTTGGGGGGAATACCTCCCCCCCGCCCCCCCCCCCCCCCCCCCCGGGCCTGTACGCCGTACAGGCGTACAGGCGTACAGGCATACAAGATAGTAGTGGCGTATCGTTGTATAATAAGAGTGATGTGTTTATTGGGGATGCTCGCTAAATACAGGTTGACTGAGCCGTACAGGCGTACAGGCGTACAGGCGTAGATGCATGGTGTTCTATGATAAAACTGGCGTGTTGTTGTATAATAGTAGTGATGTCTTTATTGGAGATTTATTGGAAGAGAAGCTCGCTAAATAGAGGTTTACTGTCGCCGTAGAGGCGCACAGGCGTGCAGGCGTACAGGTGTAGATTCGTATATAGTAGTGGTGTATTGTCGTATCATATATGAGTGGTATAATAGAAGTGCCTGTATAAGGTAAAATTGCATTATGACATAATAGCAACTGTCAAATAAAATGGAGACAAAAAAATAAAAGAGTCGACCATTTTATAATCATTAAAATGGTAAAGGACAAATTGTGTTAAGTCGATAT
The DNA here is from genome assembly GCA_022457155.1 of Cladopsammia gracilis. Lineage (NCBI taxonomy): Eukaryota > Metazoa > Cnidaria > Anthozoa > Scleractinia > Dendrophylliidae > Cladopsammia > Cladopsammia gracilis. Next base: position 1,837,978 of record JAJGOT010000073.1, read on the forward strand.
TTATTTGAAAAAAAAAAGTTCTTAACATCTGCGTATTTGTTAGTCGTTAGGATGTCAAGTTAGTAGGTAGAAACAGCAAGGCATGGCTACAGGAGGGTATTGCCTAAAAAAGAAAAAGAAAAAAATATGGTAAGCGGTGTTGCTATGACAACAGAACTACACGTATAGGGAAGGAAAGGGCTGGCAGAAAAAAGAAGGGAAAATGTGTCATGTAGAGGCGTAGAGGTTGTACGCAAAACTGTACGGCCGTAGGCATTAGAGGTGTACAGGCGTACAGGTGTAGTTTCGTATATAGTAGTGGTGTATTGTCGTATAATATGAGTGGTATACTAGAAGTGTCGCAAGGTAAAATTGCATTATGACATAATAGCAACTGTCAAATAAAATGGAGACAAAAAAATAAAGTAGTCAACCATTTTATAATCGTTAAAATTGTAAAGGAAAAATTGTGTTAAGTCGATATTTCTTTGCAAAAATAAAAGTTTTTAACATCTGCGTATTTGTTAGCAGTTAGGAAATCAAGTTATGACGTGGAAACAGCAATGCATGGCTACAGGAGGGTATTGACTGAAAAACAAAAAGAGAAATTAAGTGGAAGCGGTGTTGCTATGACAACAGAAACAGACATATAGGGAAAGAGAGGGTTTGCACAAAAAAAAAAGGGAAATGTGTCATGTACAGGCGTAGAGGCTGTACGGAAAACTGTACGCATTAAGAGTCATCCAAAAATGCGCCTCTTTTGATATGGAAATATGACGAACAAAGAGTTATAATCCCAAAAGGTTTGAATTGTGTACAACAATGCGTTAGCCGAATTGGTCTATAAATAGCGAGCGGAGAATAGAAGCGACTGTACCAATAGACAGTATGACAGTATTCGTATTCACGGTATTGAACTGGAACTAGCGTGCAGCTGAGGCTCATGCGGGGGAATCTTTTCACATGCAAATATTTTTAATGATATTCCCCCGCATTAGCCTCGACTGTAAGCTAGTTCCAGTTCAATACCGAGAATACGAATATTGTCTATTTTATGATATCTCACTTGTGATAGGTGGTTGGAAGGCACGTCGCCAGCGATCGCATGGTAAGCGGTGCGTACAAATCAGAGTTTGGGGAGTCTGACGAGATCAGCCAATGCATGAAAAAAGTCGAGGTAAGTTGATGGTGATTCTTGTTTGCTTGTTTCCCCATGTTAAATTTTGAAAAACAAGTGTACCTGCAAAGAGATTTCAGACCATATGATTTCGTCAACAGACTCAAGAGTTAGAACTACACAACATTTCTCCATAGTTGACTCTGGAAATGAAAGGGTTAAGTGACGTGTTAATTGTACCATTTCGTACCCAGGCTTTTGTGGAGCAAGAAGGCCGTCGTCCCAGGATCCTGGTAGCTAAGATGGGTCAGGATGGACACGACAGAGGCGCCAAGGTGATCGCTACTGGCTTCGCTGATCTTGGATTTGATGTCGACATTGGACCCCTTTTCCAGGTTGGTGATCAAGATCTTATTTCTCGTTATTATCGTTCGTTTTCGCCCAAAACTTCGCCTTAAGTCATCGTAAAAGCAGTGAAAAACCACTAAACAGAGGAGACAGGATGGTAGGCCTGTGGTCATAGGTTACAACAGATAATATATATTCACCAAATTGAAGAAACGTTGACTCGTGAAAAGCATAAACCATGAACGATGAGACCGAATGGGATTCTGGGTAGGCAGCATTGCAAGCTAATAATATTCTATTTCTTGATAATCAAGATGTTTTCTTTGTTTGAGACATAGAATTAATATATATATATATATATATATATATATATATATATATATATATATATATATATATGTTGTGGTTTAAATTTTATTTTCTTTTGTCTCAGATTCATTATCATATTCTGAGACAAAGGAAAACAAAAATCAAACTGGTTTAAAAAAATTTAAACCAAAGAAAAATTTGAACCACAAAAAAAATTAGGATTAAGATTGACGACCGGGCTATTTTTCAATTTTAGCAATTCCCAAAAGCAGTATTACGCGACCGTCCGCACAGTACATTTAGACTGCACAAAAGCTCAAAAAACAATTTTTCTACATCTAGAATAACTAGTATGACTAATTTCCGAATGAAATACACCTGTTGCTTATCGAAAATTGCCCGAGAAAATGATTTGGAAATCAAAATTGCAAAACATACACAGAGATCTTTACACAAGGCGACGCGAGTGAAGTTAGAACTATAAAATTCAAGTCTTGTTTTGCTCACATAAAATCGCTTTTCAACCTATGTAAAAAAAAGGGACAACAAAATCTTCTTTTGAAAAATTTTATTCAAATATTCGTTAGTTTATGTTTAAAAGCAAAAAGCGTACCATTAGGGCGTCGAGGAGCTGTCTGGCTGAGCACATGGTGAAATTCAAGATGTCAATCCGACTGAATTTGAACACGTTTTATAAACATTTTTCCAAAACTAAAGAGAACACAATGTAAACGTCAATCACAAATTGATATCAACATAAATTCCCATAGAACAATGTAATTTCTTTTACCGTTAAGTCCCTCGGCTTCTCCGCTTATTTTAAATGTGTGTTTTTGCAAAATCATGGGTTAAAGGATTTAAGTTCTAAACAAATGCTTCGACGATCTACCAGCTTCAATTGTCCTAAGACTAAATCAGGTTTAAAAATAAGCACTTACATTCCTCCAAAAACGCTTGAATTGCAGAGTTACGCCGCCTCAATTGTGTTCTTGACCACTGTTTGAGAAATGTGAAACCTGTCTTGAGTAGCAAACCGCGAAAAAATGCAGGGAAAAGCGATTTTACAAACCGTTTTCTCTGCTAAACACAACAAAAGTGTTTACTGTAGTTGATGTAACATCGCCGTGTCGCCACGCGAAAAACAAAGCCTCGCTTTGGTTTCAAAATTGCTAAGATCCCGGATGTTGCGTCATGTCATACGCGAATTTTTTGCGACGTTATACACGTCAACGAGCTAGCCCTGCGCGACGGACGGACGCGCCCGCGAAACATTCCTCCAGCCATGAACATGAAAAATGACGGGCATAGGTTATACTCCGCGAGAGCTCCGCTATAAACTGGACAAAGGATGGTGCACCTGTGGTCACGGCTTACAACAGAAAATACTGGACAGAGAATGGTACGCCCGTGATCAATATCGAAGTGACCCTAGCAAAAATAACTTTAAAAGGTGATTGATGTTTGACCATGGGGTTGAAGTGTATGGTTTTTCTCTTTCCAGACTCCCAAGGAAGTGGCGCAGCAGGCAGTGGACGCGGATGTGCATGTGGTGGGAATTAGTTCCCAGGCTGCTGGACATAAAACTCTCATACCTGAGCTGATTGTACAAATGAAAGAAATGGGAAGAGGGTAAGACTGACTTGAATATATTAATAATATTATATGAATTGACGATTTAACTGCCTAAACTAGAAAATCACAAACCGTACGTCTAAGCACACATTAGGGATAAATCACTATCCAGCGGATAACTTTGTGTTATCTACTCGATAGCGATTTATCCGGTGGATAGCGCTATCCACCTTTTGAACAACCGGGGCCAGTAATTATAATTTTCCCTAATGAGTGCTTAGTCGTACGGTTTGTGATTTGCTAATTTAGGCAGTTTAGTTAAAATTTCACTGTTGTGATTGTGGCCAAGAGCTCATTACCAAGCTTATTACCAAAAGGCGCGTCTTTCGTTGCCACCCAGCGAAGTTTTATTCATTTTGATGGAAAGGATTTCCAAACACCGAGAAGTGGGTTAAAAAAGAAAACACGCGCAGCCGAGATTTTTAACCCACTTCTCGGTGTTTGGATACCTGGGCCCGGTTGTTCGAAAGCCGATTAACGCTAACCCAGGATTAAAACTTAACCGAGGATTTCATTTCTTTTGTTAGAAGTGTTTTCAAAAGCTAATTATAAGTTACATGCGAAGACAAGTCAGAGACGAAACTAAAGGGCAAAAATAGTTTGGAAAAATCTCCATTGATTAATTATTTAACTGGGATTAAAATTGATGCCAACCCTGGGTTAGCTGAACCGCGCTTGGAACAACCCGGCCCTGATGATACACTCAGTTTTCAAGTGTTTGATATAGCTTCTCAAACTGATCATTAAATACAGGGGAAACGACGGAATAAAGTCGTCAAAATCTATGTGGTTCCAAAACCACTGTCACGCTTATGACTTTTTTTGTTCAAACATTTAAGTGATGGTCCTAGTAAGAACTAACGGCAAGGAATGCAGAAAGGTGTTAATTGTGATATTGTTGAAACCGGCCACCTCATTGGCTAAAACGTGAAAATCTACCATCACTTAGCCAGGCAGTGCATTTATTTCTCTCCAGTTTACAAATTGGTTCCCTATGTGGGAAACATGTAAAATTAGAAGCCTTTCTTGGCCATTGTTTTGGAGTTTCACGATTGGATGAAATCTTGTAGCACAAAAGAAACATCACTTTAAAATAAAGTTCCGGTAAATTTTATTTAAAAAACATGTTGTCCATAGGTTGATGTATTCTCAGTAAGAAAAACCTAAACAATCTTTTGAGGGGAAAGCGAAATGTCGTGGAACAATAGAGCATTGCCTAGTTCTTACACACATTGTTACTTAAATTGATGTATTATTAATAAGTTTCAGAAGATGACCGGTAGTCTCAATAACACTGTGGTCGGTTCAACAGTCGCCTGCTTCGTTATGTAACTTATTTACCCAGAATAATTTTGTGTGGTTGTTTTACTGTTCTCCTTCTCTGTAGTGATATCGTTGTTGTCTGTGGTGGTGTAATTCCTCCTCAAGACTATGACTTTCTGTATGAAGCTGGTGTTAATGCCATATTTGGACCCGGTGAGTAGGAATAGACAGTCCCGCGAATGAGTTGTGTCAGCCTGTAGCTTGCGTAGCTGGCGGTGTATTATTACGACAGAACAACCACAGGCAGCCCAAGCTCAGTATGTGATGGTTTTTTTGATATTACGCAACGAACGATTTATAGACTTTGTATGGGAAATTCACTTTAGTCTTATTTATGCTAAAATAAAGCTATTAATGTAGAAATAATCTTCACTTACCTCAACATTCGGTTTTCGTTGTGTCTTTTATGCAATTTGGGCGCAAATTGTGTCCATTTTAGACGATTTTGTGGCTTACGAGTTTTTGCGATGTCGTTGGTTGTCGTTTCATCGTTTTATGAGTGGAAATGACAACCAACGCAACGCACGCAACGCAACGCTAAAACTCGTAAGCCACAAAACCGTCTAAAATGGACAGTCGCAAATTGCATGAAAGACACAACGAAAACCCAATGTTGAGGTAAGTGAAGATTATTTCTACATTAATAGCTTTATTAAAGCATATATAAGACTAAAGTGAATTTCCCATACAAAGTCGATAAATCGTTCGTTGCGTAATATCAAAGAACCATGTCATACTGAGCTTGGGCTGCCTGTGGAATATCATACTGAGTTACACCCCACCCCCCAACATCAACCCCAACACCTTTTGTGTATTCAGCGACATACTCAGTCGATATAGAGCGGTTTTCAATTGACTATCGTAAGTAATTTCGCGATTGCTTTGGTTTTGAATTGCTGCTCTTTGTGATTGGCTAAAAAATCTCGCGCCACTTTATCAACCAATCACAAGTTAAACCAAAACCAATCGTGTCTTGCTCCCACGCGTTTTCCCGCACTTTGCGCCGGCTACATGTATCTGTTTCGAATTCTGATTGGTTCATTGGATTGACTGCCTCTGTTGTGATTGGCCAATTCATTACTTAGGCACCCGCATCCCAGCTGCTGCCATGGATGTACTGGAAGCCGTATTGAATGGTGATCCCGGACAGAAGACTACTGCATAAACAAACTGTATTCGGAAAACGAGACATCCCACGGGTTCTTCCAGGAAGGTTGTTAAGAAACCAGTGACGTTTATCATCATAATTTTCTTGAGTATTTTACAAGAAGTTTTGTCAAAACATAAATTCTTCTCATTCTTAAAGTATAGATTCCAAACGACGTCTATAAATATAGAGTCCGACGAAGGTATGAGCCCTTTATCATGAGATAAACATAACCGACAAACTGCAAGGCTGATCTGACCACGTAAAAAAAACAGACTTTGCGAGACACCAATACGACAGAAACGGATAAAGCAGGGTAGCAACCGCGCACAGCTGTTTCGCCCTGTTGGGGCTCGTCAGCGCGGTTTAGCTTGTGGCAAACTAAGAAAGACTATACAAGAATGCAGTCGTAAATAGATTGCACAATGACCAGTTCACAATATCAAGTTCCGTACCTTGGAAACAACTTGTCACCCGCATCACGCGTGCCACATCACGTGTTGCGGGGAACAAGCTGTCCCAAGTTGTCACAATGGTGTCTCGCAAAGAAGAATGTACATGGCAAGCCAATGTGAACATACAAACGCATGGACAAAACCATGCTGAAAGAGAAATACAGCATATCGGATCTAGTAAAGACCTACGGTCCCAAAATATATAAAAATAGAATTGAAATCTGCAAAAGACCGCAAACAGTGATGCTGTAAACGATACGTAGGATCTAAGAAAGACCTAATCAGCCAAAGAAATGAACAAACATAAACGACAAACTGCAAGGCTGATCTGAGTACGTAAAAAAGCAGACTTTGCGAGACACCAATACGACAGAAACCGATTAAGCAGGGTAGCAACCGCGGACAGCTGTTTCGCCCTGTTGGGGCTCGTCAATGCGGTGTAGCTTGTGGAAAACTAAGAACGACTCTGTAAGAAATGCAGTCGTAAATAGATTGCGCAATGACCCGTTCACAATATCAAGTTCCGTGCCATGCAAACAACTTGTCACCCGCATCACGCGTGCCACATCACGTGTTGCGGGGAACAAGCCGTCCCAAGATGTCACAATGGTGTCTCGCAAAGAAGAATGTACATGGCAAGCCAATGTGAACATTCAAACGCATGGACAAAACCATGCTAAAAGAGAACTACAGCATATCGGATCTAGTGAAGACCTACGGTCTTTCTTGGATCCTTCGTATCGTTGATATTGCAAACGGGTCATTGTGCAATCTATTTACGACTGCATTCTTGTATACATGTAGTTGTTCTTAGTTTGCCACAAGCTACACCGCGCTGACGAGCCCCAACAGGGCGAAACAGCTGTCCGCGGTTGCTACCCTAGCTTACCCTGCTTTATCCGTTTCTGTCGTATTGGTGTCTCGCAAAGTCTGCTTTTTTAAGTAGTCAGATCAGCCTTGCAGTTTGTCGGTTATGTTTGTTCAATAATAGGTCTTTCTTAGATCCTACGTATCGTTTACAGCATCATCGTTTGCGGTCTTTTGCAGATTTGAGTTCTATCATTAGATAATGCGGTTACTAGGCTAAATCTTTTAACTTCATTTTATCTGTAAATAAGAAAGGTGTAGAAAGCAAACAACAATTACTTTCAATCGAAAATTTAGTTAAAAAGAAAACTATATAATAATAGGTTTTTCTTATATTAAGTGTTTGGATGTGTTTTATTTTAGATGGGATAACTTAGCTTATCGATAAACTGAAATGCTTTGAATTTGCTTTAAATTAGGGGTGCAAAAGAGTTAAAAACTTTTGGAAAAGGTAAAAAGGTTAGATAAAGTAACGAGTTTATGTGCCGCTGCACTGCAAGCCTAAATCGTGCTGATTGTATTCTCGTCCCAATCCCTTTTAGAAAAGGGGGCCTGAGTTCTAGACCAAAATCATGAGGCTACTCTGAAAACGAAAGCTGTACTTTTGTTGCTATGGGTAACGAACTTCACATCCTGTTCTTAGCCTAGCTTGTGTCGTCATCTCGTTTGCTTATACAAACCACGATATACTCCAGGATGAGGGCTCCTGGTTTCAGATTGCCTCCGCTACCCCGGTGTTGAAGCTAATCTCGTACCCAGATCTCACTCGTGCTGGTACTGTACTGACCGTGGGAAATCTGGGTACGAGATTAGATACCAGCGAGCTGTTGGGGTAACCTAATAAAATTGAGTGGGTGGGAACTTTTCCTTCGCCCCTTCCCATGACACTGCGCGCTTACAACTCTCGTATCCAATCTTCTCTCGTCCCGAAAACAACTAAGTAGCGACTGGGTACGAGACTGGGGGGAGGGCCGGGAGGAGAGTATTGCTGCCATTGTTTCATACTAGACTGAAAAGGGGTGTATGAGCGTTATCCACAAGATCCGTCTGCCTTTTATTGGAGGGAAAAAAGTACACCGAGACGATCTTGACAGCAACCAAACGTTCCAAGATTAACTTGCGTTTTATTGAACAACAACGATTTAAACATTTTAAAATGTTTGTTAACAATAAAATCGTGCGTATTAACTACGTCCACGCTTTTATGAATGCGTTATTTTGTAGATTTTGGTAAGTGATAAGTTGTGATGTAACAATAAAACTACAAATTATATGGTGGCTCTTATAAATAACATCACTTTAAAGTGCAACTTTGTGCCCGCATTAATTTGCAAGTATGCGGGAAAAAAATATATACATAGTCATGCGTATAAAGAATCGAAGTGACAGATAGGAGCTCGAGATAAGTCTTGTCAGAGTCCACTTAAATTGAGAAAAGAACATCCGGGTTCTTAAAAGTCAGCCACTATCGCGATCACATCTGGGTCTTGGCCAATCTGCCCACCTTCCTCCACGACAACATTGCGATCATCCTTCTGTGTTTGCGCAAATGACACCAATCCCGGTGCAACGGTGTTGAAAAATGCTTTGGTTAAGAATGGAGAGCTCCTCCTTTTTTCCTTGTGAACTGGGCTGATCCTGCCTTGAGATGGAAGTGCAGATTGGGTAGCCTGTGGTGCAATTGAAGGCTTGGCGGAAGTTGAAGATTCCAGTTTGAGTGGGGACAGAGTGCGAGGTGGAAGTTTCTTTTTTGTGTCTTCCGTGGGAGATTTGCTTGCCTGGTCATCTTTGTGCTTGACAGGAGCATCGGTTTTATCGTCTTCTAGTTCGAATGCCGTCCTACAAGAGAAGGCATAAAACAGACGAATTCAAAAAGACTGTCGCCGTTAATTTTTGCGCGAGTTTTATTTCATTATTTTCGCATCGTCAAAGTATTACGAAAATCAATCAAAACATCTATCTTCGGATTGCAAGTATTGATTTTAATAAACGATTCATTCATTCACTCATTCAAGAAAATGTAAAGGTAAAGGTACCACTTGTATTAAATAAATGTAAAACAGGTACCATGTACCCTCGCTAACTCAACCTCCTTTGCAGTTAAACAACTCTCTTCTAACGAGTAAACGGGTCAAGTGAGGCCTTTACTACTGTATTTTGTTTTATTCCGAGCTTTCGTCGATCCACGGCATCATCGAGGACTTTGAAAATATTCTATAGTACAGCTCTCTCATTAACAATCAGATACTGAAACACAAAGTTCTGTGAAATTAGGCTGTCTAACGGTTGGTATTCCAAAACTATAAAAACGATAAAAGCGCAGCGACAAACCAATGAAGAGCGCCGGGTCTTCAGTGTAGACCTGGATCAGTAAAAATCTTAAAATAATTAGTAAAAAATGGCAAACTCAGCAAGGAGAAGAGATTGAGACAGAAGTAAAATAAACATAAGTAAAACATATAGTTAAAACATATCTGGGCAAATATATTCAATTCTTTGTTATTTAACGGTTGGTAGAAGATTATTATTTTAAAAATAGAATTAGCCGGCTAATTTGGGCGAATTTCTCGAATTCTAAACCCCACGATAATTAACAATACGATAACAGCTGATTAGTAATAGTAATTGGACTGAGTGGAGTACAATTCAGGGAGTAATCGGGCGAGTAATTTCAAATCGGCCGAGCGCGTAGCGCGAGGACGATTTGAAATTACGAGCACGATTACCCCTGAATTGTACGACACGAAGTTCAATTACTGATTAATCGCATCAATAACGAAATTCGAGATTAAAAAGTCCATGTCGACTCTTTTGTACTAAAAACGTCTAGGATATTTTCTATCAGTTTGAAAGTAGAAGGAAAACAGCAAAAAAGAACCCATTCAAGTGTAACTGATTGACGCGCGCGCATCGTAGGTGTCCAGTTACAGCTATCCAATTACAAAAAGTTGTAATTGGATAGCTGTAATTGGACACCCACGTGACCGCGCGCCAATTACGTGAGAAATAGGCGCGCGGATGACCAATCAATCGAGAATTTTGTTATTGATACAATTATGATGGAAATCAAGAGCGAATAATCTTATTGTTTTAGTATAAATCTACTAGACAAATACTTTACACAGACACTTCGAAAACGCGACGAAGTGGCCGCCATTAGGCTACTCACTCTACTCACTTTCTTCAACAGAATAGATAGTGAGAAGCGTAGCCAATAAGAGAACAGCATTCGTGATGGAACGCTAGTTTAGTAGATTTATACCAATGAATGGTATTAGGGTATTTCACGTAACAACATCGGATGTAAGTTTGTTCAGACAGTTTTGTTTTACACATAAAAACGCCTTACCGTGCTGTTTACTGACTGAACTGAATGAGGACCAGAATCGCCGAAATAATAACGAAATGAACAAGGAGCCCGATGGGCTTCGAAACTGGCTCGTTTGGTCCCAGTTTCCACCCGGTTTTCATTTTAAAGTTTTATATCAGCAATCCACAATATACAATCTAGTATCTATCGGTATGCACAGTCCAGTCCACATTTACATTTACATTCCACAGCCCGCTTCAAGCACTCCTTAGGGACGGACTATTTTATTGTTAAGAGGGGGGGAGGGGGGGGTGGGGGGTTGAGCAATTACTAAAAAAAAAATTCCTGCACAGCAAAAGTAAAGAAAAAATAATGCACAGCGAGCGAAAGGAACAAAAAGGTATGGAACAATCCCGAAAAAAATTCTTGCACAACATGCGAGACGGAAAAAAAATTCATGATCAGAAAAATTGCCCAACACCGCCACCTTCCCCCCCCCCCCCCCCCCCCCCAACAAAAATAAGATAAGATAACATCGTCCACCTTTAGTAGGCTACAATTTCAGGTCTATATTTTTTCTGTGATCGACTCGGTACTGTCAGAAAAAACATAAGTTTAGAACTTTGTATCTTTTTTTCGCTTTAAAATCCTTGAAACCACCTACAAGAAATCAGGATTGTTTAAACACACGCATTTTGGAGAATCGGTGATGGGGTTTCGATTAAATTAACAATATCAACATGATCGATCAAATAGCGTGACATAAATATGTGTGGAATTTGAACGTGACTACACGGAGTAATGCTTGAGAATTGTTTACTCAGCAGTTCTGTGACCTGTCGAGATGTGTTTTATTCAACAATTTATTTTATCTAAACTCGACTGTTTGACAATTGATTTGGTTAGAAAAATTCAACTCGCTTTCCTTTTACCAGAAATAGATCGCATCCGAAAATCACAGAGATTTAATTTTTAACAATTCCGTCAAAATTACAACGGTAAATATTTGAATTATAGTTGCCGACATCACTGATTACGCCATTTCTGAAAACCGGAAGTAAACTAGGTACGGTGTTGGCCGCAGCAAAAGCAATTCCCGGGGCAGGTGACCCGACAGGCCGAAAAAAAAAAAAGAGGGTATTTTAAGAACTGACTCGTCGCAGAGCGACGAGCCAGTTAATTATCCTAAGCATGTTGTGTCGTCTTTTATTGAGATAAGAACATCAAGGGAGGGGTGGGTCCGTATGCATCCATGGCATTCTCCCATGGAGTATATACCCCCAGGAGAGAGGAGCGTCCTAACGTCTCGCACTCACGAGTTGGCACATTGGAGCCTTTGATTCAATCTTGTACCTAGAATCATCTGACTCCTTGGTTAGCAGTCGATGCCGACCATCCGTTGATCGAAGAGCCCGTAACTCCATAAAAACTCTTAAAAGAACGTAAGAAGTCGAAATACCCACCTTCCGTCCATACCTTCCTTTGTTAACGTTTCAGACAGGTTTAGCTCCAGTCCTATCCGAGTGAGCCTTTCTTTCGCGACCACCTCCAGCATTATCTTCATGTCAGGGTACTCCGAAAGTACCTCATGAAAATGAGACGAAGACAGCGAGTACAGATTACAAGTGGTCGCGGCTCGGACAGAGGCTACTCTGCGCGCTTCCTTCGTCAACAGACAGATTTCTAAAGAATAGCGGATAAATTGTAAAATTTCAGCAATCAAAAGACAATTTTCAATTAATAGCGATCCGATTCTTAGTTTATCGGTTTTTCAGGTCCACTGCTACCACGGTGAAAAACTATATTTTTTGCACTGTGCTTACTAAGAAAAAAACTTGTGCTTGTTGTTGCATTGTCATACTTTTCGCTTGTGTTTCATGAGAGGAAATTATCTGAAATAGTCTATAACCTTTAAACTAGAGAGCGCATGCTTTGAGGGACCACCAAATTCTCAGAATTTACATGAAAAGACATTTGCGACATTCAGTCTGTATTTTAGAATTTCGACCTGCCTGCTTGGCATGCGCTGGGAAGAGGAGAGGAAGGGTTGCCATCTTCCCTCCTCCCCGCGCTCCGCTCGCGTGCTCTCTACACATGCTTCGCGCGCGCCCCAAATCCTTCTTTCCCCTTCCCGTTTATGCGCCTGCCACGTAGGGAGTGAGGTGCGGGATTGCGGAAAATTGGTTCTATTCTTTTCAATTCTTTTTAGAACGAGGCATTGAGACAATGAGCTCAATTCTTATTCAATGAGATGCAAATTAGTATTGTGCAATCCCGCACCTTGGAGCACGTAGGCTATATTTAAACACGAAGTTCCAGTATAAAAGGAGCCTGGCCTGGCCATTCTCACCTCCAGTTGTCAATCAACAACCGATGCATTAACAACTGAAAAAAAATAATGCGTCATTACTAGGACCATTGCTAAAACTATTTGGAATGAAAGTTATAAACTTCTATTTCTTTTTTTGTTTCGGAAAAATCTTGGTTTAATTTGATTTTTGAAACGTTTTGTGACTGAAAGACGCCTTAATTTGCATTTCACACCCAAAAGGTGTGAAATTGGGGAGGAGCTAAGCCTTTTATACCAGAACTTCGTGATTAAACCGCCCTGCCTTACCACCAAAGTGAGATCCATCTCCGAGACTGGTCGCTAAAACACCATCTCTAGTGAGCACATCTACAATTCCTCTTTGAATGAAATACATCTTTGTTCCTTTGAGGCCGGTCTTGCATATGTATTCACCAGTCAAGTAGACTTCAAATTTGAGTTTGCTGACAATGTCTGCGATGAAAGCACGGCTGGCAGTGCTAAAGAAAGGCACCGCGTGAAGCAATGGACTTATATTGTGTACTAGGATGTCCTGGAAATGAGAAAAGAGGGAATGCATTAGGTGCTTCTTAATTAAAACCCCATTTGCACCATAGAAGGAATCGGCAAAGGTAATTTTTTTTGGCAAGGCAAGGACAATTTACAGACATCCGTTTTTAACTTGCTCATTTTGGGCAAGGAAATTTTCGTTCAGGCGCCCTCGACTGCCTGCAATATACCTGATAATGCTGTGAGCCGATTATTTCGAGATTATTGTTTCTCATCAAAACCCATTGTTTTCTCTCTGCATTATATCTTCGATTTGAGCTGCTCCTTCGGCTGTTACATTACGGCTATAACTACGTACACAGTGTGGTGGCCATTACATAACCCCCAAGTCCTCAGTTGTTGTGAGGATTTGTAACCATGATCATGTGTGAATAATGTTATTGAATTTATTTGTTGTTGACAAGAATGTTAAGGTAAGGCTGGTATACACTTAAACTAGTAGTAATCATAGATTATAGTGCGTCTCCTTATCCCGTGGCACCTCGTCTTGACCTAGTACCTCAGTTTCATGAATTAATTCAGCCACTGTTTAAAAGGGTGAGCATTAAATAACATAGGGTGAAACCTGATTTCTGCGCCCGCGAGAATGAGCAACCCCACAAGCCAATTGTTTCACTGCGACCGCTGGGCAGAAATCAGGTTTCACCCGATGTTATCTAATGCCGACCGTTTAAAAGGGCTATGCCGCGAGATATGTCACGCAGGAAAAAACGTCGGGGCGACATCAAACAAATTCACGCTATCGCCGTGGGATCGGGCAAAATCCTGCCATGCTGTGTACTCCGAAAGGTCTCAGATTTTTCCGACATATAAATAGTCTATTTGTCTTGATTTCATTTCGGTTATTTCTCCGATTCTGAAATCATACTCCTCAGTACATGTACTAATACCGGAACCGGAAATGAGAAATTTCTGAGAAAGCCTGAAAAAGTGTTCCCGTGATAAACTTCTTGGATACTGCGTTAATGGAGCATGAAATCGACGATTAAGTCACGCAACATTTAACGTGAATTTCGCAGGATTTTTCGGATAAAATGTCTAAAATTACAACTACCAGTTGCAAGTGAGACACAAGACTGTTGAATATAATTCCTAGACAAATTTAGTCACAAAACTGCGAAATCTTTAGTCGCAAATGCGCCCGATGCAGGCGCAATTTCTCGAGCACTGTAAACTGAGTTAATCTGCGTTCGCCTGGCGCGGCCGGTCAGTGAATTATTGCTACAAGACATACAGCGAATTGCACCGTACCGTAGAACATCGCGAAGAACGACGTCGGTATTTAGGTGAAAGCTTCCCAAATCAGGCAGAGAACCACAGCAAAATCAAGATAGAACATTCAAAACATACCAGTAGTAGTTACCCTGGGTGCCAGAGGTTTTTATTTTTTAGTGAAAACGGCGAGTTTGAGCGGCGAAGCTGCGACTACGAGGCGCAACGCGCCGAGAAAAAATAAAAACCTCTGGGCACTCGAGTACACAACCTCATTTCCATGCGATTTGTGGATCGGATATCTCACCAAACCGGTTTTAAGCCTTGGGGACCAACGCGTGTCTGTTTGTATCCATTAAATCTGGTGACAATATTCCGCGGTCGAGACAGAAATATTAAATCAAATCCACTCCAGTGGAAAAGATACATCGATGACATTTTTTCACTGTAGAGTGTTGAGAAAAAGGAGATGGAAGATTTTATTGTCCTTGCAAACAAACATTAATCTCAGACAAAGAAGTAAACTTTCTGGATACAACCGTTTTCAATGGCGAGAGATTTAACAAACAAAGAATCCTTGATATCCGCACGCAATTAATCCAGTACACCTATTTTTCTTCCTGTCACCTACCAGTGGTCAGCGAAATCGTTCAGCGATAATACCTGCAACTCCAAAGCACGCCTCCGTGCTAGAGATAAAAATTAAATAGAGATAAAAATTTTCCTCGTTCAAACAAAACTCTAAAGGTCACATTTCACGATAACACGAATTAATAAGTCGTGTCTGGCCTGTCAACACCTCTTTTCAAGACATCCTTGCGATGAATAAATTTCAACAGTGCTTCTTTCTGAACTGGCTTTAGTTCTCTGATATTTTAAAAATTTGGATACTAAAGAGTAATCCACAGCGTTTCTTAAAGATCGCAAAAAGCCGCAATCTCTATCTACGTCCGCCATTGTTGTTCGTGTGGCTTCACTTTGGGAAACCGGTTTTTCACGTGCCCGTGGCGAATTGTTTTGGTCCAGCCAATCGAAGTTGCTGTTGCATCATTAACTCCGGGTAGAGTCTGGAAACAAGTAGGAGTAACCAATCAGCGACCTAGTTCAGATTCTGAACTGAATCCTCGCATGGAAATGAGGTTGTATATTCGAGTGACCAGAGGTCCGTCTCGCGTGCTTGTTCTAACCCTGACTCGTCCCCAGTCGTCTCTCATTATTAGTATTTGGCGTGGAAGACTAGAACGGGCTCTTTAACGAAGGGGATGACGGGAAGGAAGAAGGGAGCAGGGAGAAACGACTGGCAGATTCCAGGCGGTGTTGGACACGGTCCACGTGACTTCATTCGTCCAATCACGCGTCACTTTAGTGATACTAATGGCGGCCGTCTTCACTCTTTCGTGTTGAGGTCTCCTCTCTGTTCTTGGATTGATTTCTCGTTTCATCGAACGTTTTAGTTTATCGTTTTCGGAGGGTCGAAAGAGAAATACCGTGGCAAGCTACAACCCAACTTGTAGCTTCAGGTGAGCATATTTTGTATCAAATTTGTTCAATGAAAACCATGTTGTCTTCAAAATCTTTGTTTACCACTAATGTGTGACACGGGTATTTAGTTTGCCCTTTCTTTGCATCGTTCGGTCAGTATTTGGATTTATTTTTGCACAGAATTAAAGTTTAATAGTTAAACTTTGAGAAAAGGTCGGGGGGGCCCACTGGGGCCCCGCCGTTTTAGTGGTGAAAAATCGACTTGAAGTTGTAGCTTTTTTCGCGTTTGTCACGTATTATCTTGTAAGATTTCACTGGAGGTGATGGCGTGATTGATGCACTCAAACTTGCTTTATCGGGATAAGAACAAACTTTTTGGAACTCAGAATACTATTTTTTACTTATTCCTTTTATCTAAAATACAAATATTTTTTCTTCTAGGTATTTCAGGTTCTAAACGGCCTGAAGGCTCTTCACCCTATGTACAAATATATTGTTTTGAATACTGAGTCAGCTTCCATGGAATGTTCCTGCTTTCTTTTTCTGCATAGCTTTATTCACGGAAAAAATATACAATAAATTTTTAAGTTGTGATCTCTCTGAATCTCTTACAGGAGTCATGATCTGGAGATGTTGCATGATTTTGTTCAGTATTTTAGTAATTGCTGAGGGAGTTTTGGTAATGGTCTGGGGATGCCTGTTGACATTTTTATGGTTAGATTACATCCTGGTATGTTAGGAAGGAGCTTGATTCTAACATAGCGTTCAAGCATTTTTGCCATTTCAAGTGCTTTTAAAACTGTAAATTCATATCCAGGGCCTCAAAATAAAATGTTTTGTTGGATTTTCTTTCAAACATTAACACATACGGTAGGCCCCTTTTTGCACTGAGCCCTTCAAGTATTCCCTGACTCCTTAATCATGAGGTCTATTTCGAATTTGCAGTTTGGAAAAGAACTTGTAATACATTTCTCATGAAGGTCCTGAAAATATTCTGTGCCAAATTTTGTTTTATGTAAAAAATATTTCTTATGTTCACAACACTGATAAAGAAGCTAAAGTTTTTTTGGTTTGTGAAAACTTGCTTTACATCAATAATAATTGAAACTTTGAAACATTTGAATTATTGGGCCCAAATTGTTTTCAGGAATATATATTTCAAGAAATGTAACAACTACTATAAGCAGTGTATACTGGAGAGACTCAATCATATAGACTGCAAAATAGGGAGTCTCTTATTTCTCTCAGGGATTATTTGGTGGGATAGTCAAGCAAGGGAAACATGCAAGCCAGTGTGCAAGAACATTGGCTACCTGAGCCAATTTTCCAGCATAGACACTCGCACGTTTACCTCACTTGACTATCCACAAATAGGAAATAGGAGATTACTTGAGTTTTGAGTTTGAGTTTAAGATATAAGACTGGAAAGTAGCACATAATTTACTTAATTATTGAACATAGGAGGACTTGAATAATAAAAGAATGCTGGTATCTGAGTCACTTGCTTTGTACATGTCATACCACTAAATCAATGTGAGGCCCGAGGGGTTTGCAGGAGGAACTGGCAACAGATGTGGGGAATTTGAATTGTTTTGCCATTCCTTATAACACCATCATACAAGAGTCTTATTGCATAAAATATTAATAATAATAACTGTTTATTTACAAATCCATTGAAAAAGTAAAAAGGAGATAAGAGGTTATCCCTTTCTAGTTTATCTCCTAATCAACCACCAAATGAACCACTGTCGATTTAAAGGAAGCACTAGCATACTAGTGTTTATAACAGTTTTAAACATACAGCCATGGAATCCAGGAAACTTTCATTTCAGCTTCCTTGAAAATTTTAATTGACATTTTTTGTAGTTGAATTATTTAGTTGGCAAGTTCTTTCAGTTCCATTTTCACTGTACATGCATGAAGATCTTTGCCAGGAAAGAAGAGGGTGAATGCTGGTATTGAGTCATTATTGGTGTCTGCCACAATGGAAGATACCGGGTAATATGTGATGTCATGTTCTATTTGCTCATTTTGTGTTGCAAATGAAAGGTGCAACCAAGTAAAAGTCTTGATTGTTTTGGTCTTTCTCCTCTCTATCCCAAGATGCACCTATGCAGGAGGCTGGTCAGTTTGGCAGAATCAATTTCATAATAAAGAAATAAAAGTTAATTTATGAAATTTACAACTGACTGGCCAAAAAATACATTATTTTATAGAAAAATAGTATACAATAATGCTGACACAAACAATTAAATTTGTTGTAGCAGCAACATACAGTTCCCTAAATATTAAAGTAAAGGCTTTCCAGCTTTTCAAAAATGCCAACCATACAATAATTTTGCAAGATGGTCTTTCAGTGGTGCATTTATAGTAGAGCATTTTATTTACAATTTTTTTTAGAAATTACCAGTGGCAGTAAGCTGCTGTAATTCGTATGTATAAACGGCTCGCAAGGTATTCATTACACTCTGCCCTTAAGAATAAAATGCAATATAAGGCCTTCTGCAAAACCAGCAGTTCATTTTTATTGCCTTGGCGCTAAGTGTTCTGAAACATCCCGTGTAAACAAGAGCAAACGATTCTTCAGATTCACGCCAGTTTTTAAATTCCTTCCACGAATTCACTAAACAAAGACGAGAAATACGTGACGGTTGTAAACTTCGGCAAAAGATAGAAGCAAAAGCGTCGACTGACGGACGGTAATGTCGCCTTTCTCGTTACGATTAACCTGCGATCAGGCAAATCAAGCGATCTTTCTTTTTAGAGCACGAGAGCGCCGGCGATCGCACGTTGCGATCGGGACTTTCATCACTATAAAATTCGGTCCTTTATAGCTGTTCTAAGCATCCATAATGCACAGTAGGTTAGAGAAAGATATCAAACGAAGAAGCGCAGTAATTTCTCCAAGAAAGCGAAGAAATCTACCTCTAATCGTCTTTGAATCACGGAGAGCAGAGATGTTGACTGGTTGGCGTCAAGATGCAAATGACGTAAAGATTAAATTTCTCCCAGCATGCAGCACGAAGCGTGTCCAACACCGCCTGGTGTCGAAAAGTTGGCAAAGCAGTCGAAAAGTTGGTATTGGCTTTTTCTGGCGTTTTTTCGTACTTGTACATGTGAAGAATTGTAATACGAGTAGATCAGTGTAATTTCTGCGGTGTTGGAAGTTAAGAGAAGCTTTTTCTTCGAGTAGCCTTTTGGATTTCCAAAATGGCGTCCGGCGGAGCCGGTGGAAGTGACAAAAATCCTCAAGACATGTCAAGATAAGGACCTGAATAAGCTGATATCTTTCGATGAGCTGAGCATTTGCGGTAAATGAAAAATCTCGTATTTTTGATAATGTTACACTGTCAGATCTCGCATATTTGTGAATGTTTTGCAGAATAAGTTTATCATGGTACGAGTTTTGATTTCTTCAACAGATATAGGTGATGAAGACGAAGCCAATGAAGCGAGAAAAGCAGCGCTTACCAGTACACCGGTAAAGTTAAAGGCTCGCCGAAGGACATGGTTCATGGTATTGAAGGACATGGTTCAAATCTTATAATAGTGAGCTCACTACTAGATTCACCCTCACTCTGTTTAGGACAACAAAACAGAAAGACAAAAAAAGAGGAAAGGAAAAAGATGCACTAACAAAAAACAAGAACTCCAAAAATATCAACCCTGTTCTACTACAGGAAATGATCAAAGCCAAATAGCTTGCAGCGCAACTAACATGTAATTCAAGAAGATTTATCCAAATCAAAAATATTCAGAAAAGATAATACAAAACTAATATTGAATGTACTTTTTGAAGCTGTGTTTTAAAGAAATGTATGAGTAAAATTAAGCTACTCAGGTTTATTATTATTATTATTGTTATTATTATTATTATTATTCTTTTGTACGAATTAGGTTATAAAAAGGGGAATTCAATCTGTGAGAGAAAATTGAAAGAAATAAAATACATGCATGCGGCTTAAAATTGTTAAAATTGTTAATTTTGGTTTACTCAGTACAAAGTTCCACTGATATTGTAATTGACATCCCTTTTTTGCTCACAGACAGTAAATAAATAAATACAGGAAATAAAAAAATTATTGCTTTGTCTCCCTACCATCTTGTAGTTTCTTTCAGTTTCTATACTTTAACTCTATAAAGATACTTTCAGTGGGTTTCATTAAAAGATGCTGGAAGGGATAGTCAGGTTTTTTTTTTTTTTTTTCAAATCCACTTCTTGCATTTTTTCATGTCTCCCTGGTTTCATTTGGGTCCTCTGTTATGGGTTCTGCATCTGTGCATACCTAGGGTTTGTGGAACTGCATTTTGTTCTTATATGCGGAGCTGTTGGGTGGCGTTTTTGTGGGGCTTGTTTCATGGGGCTCTTTCTGTGACCTTGGGATCATGAATTGATGCCATTTTCCCACTCTTTCCCCCCGTTTTTCCATGCACTGTATATCTCCCCGGTCCTTCGGCCTTATTGTCTTGCTGAGCTCTGTTTCCTCATCTCCATTGTTTACGGGACTGTTTCTGTTTATTAACAAATTACGTTTGCCGGGACTTTGGTTTTGTGTGTCTTATCTTGGTTTGACTTGGACTGTAGTCTTGGGGACCTATATTTTGCATTTATTCCCTAACACAAATTCTATATAAGAGAGTCAGGTAGATTTGAAAACCACAAAATAAGAGGGTAGTGGGCAAGGGTATAAGGTAACAAAAACAAAACAAAACAAAAACAATAAATATGAAGGCAGAGAGAAATATTATTTTTTTTTGTAAGGGTTTGTTCTTCTATTTGACATTTTATAACAACTGGAGGGCAAAATAGTTACCGGTATGTGGACTAGCAATGTGGACATGCTTTATGATGCATTGATTGAGGGTGTCTGTAATGCTGTCTGGACATCAAAACCGAGTCTGAGTTTTGTTTTATTGTTTTATTTGGTTGAAGCGAAATATACTTGTTATCCTTTGTTTTGTTATTCTGTAAAAATGTCCTCATTGGATGAAAATGTTGAAAAAATAATAAGCACCAACCCTCAAATAACCATCCACCTTGAATATGGTGAGCACCCAACCTCAAGGTCCCAAAATGAAATAAGCACCCAGGCCACTTATTGCAATAAGTATGGTATAAGATAGTAACTACAAAATAAGAGGGTAGGGGGCAAGGGCATAAGGTAAAGAAAACAAAACAAAAACAAAATATGTGAAAAAATAATATAGGGTTTGTCCTTATAATGGTTACAGTATATAACATCTGAAAGGCAAAATAGTAATGTTGACTAGAAAAAACTTTTTCAGGCAGATGAGGACATACAACACAGTACAGAAAAGCAGTGTACAAGATAATATATGAAATACAGTTCAGTGTTGCATTGAGGGTGTCTGTATTGTTGTCAGGATACCAAAACTGTGATTTTTTTTAACCTGTATATAAATCAGCCACAAAACCACAAACAAGAGGGCAAGGGCATAAGGTAAAGAGAATCAAAACAAAAACAAAGTATTTGAGACAGAAAAATGTATAGGGTTTGCCTTAATATTTAAAAAGATTTCAACATCTGGAGGACAAAATAGCGATGTTGACATGGTTTTGTTTTTTAAAAGCTTTTTTTTTACGCAGATGAGGGACATACAACCCACTACATCAAAGCAATGTACAAGGCAACATACGAAATACTAAACAGTTAACGGAAATCAGTCTTGGATTAGCTTGTATTTAATAATAAATAAAATAACATGAGATACTGTACAGTTGATTTGCTTTCTTTGAGAAAGATGGACCTCTTAAAAAATATTAAACTACATTTACTATGTTCGAGTTCCTTATTATTAAGTTCACCCTTTTGGCTTCAATGGCAGTTAATTTCATTTCTCCCCCAACATCCCCACACGTACAACTGTAGCGTTGTCTTCTGTCTTTCACAACCATAGTATATGTATGTATGTTCTGGTGAGAGCTGAAAGGACGCGAAGGCATGCACACTCCATTGTATCTTTAGCGAGCATTTTAAGGCCAGCACATTACGCAACCGTTAAACATTCGTAGCCCTGAGTATATATTAAAGAAACGAACTGATATTAAAAGTGGACAGCCACTGTAGGTGATTTTTGGTCTCCTCGCCGATCGCCACGCTTCTCGTTCGAATTTTTCATCATTTTGGTCCAGCCTTGTTTCCTCTTAAAATGCTCAACCGAGCTCGCCTCCACATAGAATATGAGGGCAAGGTAGTTTTCGACTTAAAAAGGCCCGATGGAACGGCCTATTTTCCACATTTAAAATTTCACCACCGTCCGCCATTTTTTTGTCCGCCATCTTGAAAACAGGATCTGCCAGTCGTCTACCCTCTTTCCTCCTTCCCATCACACCTCGCGCTCCTCTCGTGAATTGAGAGACGACTGGGGACAAGTCAGGTTCTAACCGTTTATGCGGTTAATTTCACTCGTGATATTCAGAGAACGGACCTCTGGATCCAGGGTGAGTAGTAGTAGGCATTGAAATATTGAGCTGTACGATTCCAAAATCGGGAAATATCCGAAACTAAATCAAGACAAATAGATTATTCACAACCCCAGCTTCCCAGGGTGATGCCTGATTTCCACGAGCTGGGAATGCTGTATACCATTGTGACGTTTCAAGATGGCGCAGATTTCGTACGGACACTTTTCTCGATTCGTTCCGCCCAGCCGACAAGATTAGGAAGCGTCTCCTTCGTCGACGCAATTACTTTTTTTATCCCCTGACAAATTCTTTAAGGATCAGTAATTATTTAGCCTATATCAGGTTGGCTTCTTATATTTAAAGGGAGGGTTGCTTTTCTGGTAATAAAACGCGCAGTGCCTTACTCTTTTCAGGGAATTTTTTTTATTTCCATTAACATCTATATGTTATGGTTGGTTTGGCCACTTAAGCCTGGAGGAGGACGTTGTATGGATGAACGTCCGAAATCGGACTTTTAAAGAAGCGTCAGTGTTCTGATCATAGATTTGACTGTAATTTAAATCAATCGTCATCAGTAGAAAAGGTTTGATTAGCCTTGTTGTATAATGTTTCTGACAAATAGAACCATATCTCTCTAAGTGCTTTGATAGTCTTTATAGTCACAAGATATCTACCTCTCTAAGTGCCTTGGAAAGCTCGTTGAGTATAATATTTTCGTCAAACAGTTTGTGATGAAAGCGATGCTCGTAATACTCCTCCACTCTCAACCGCATGATCAAAGGCAGCTTCCGGTATCGCATATATTCCTTCACTTGACTCAACTGCAATAATAAAGAGAAAGGACACCAATAAGCAAGTGAGATATACTGGTAGTGCGTTCGATGTCGGGGAGGAGTCTAAGCACGAGAACGAAAGCGAGGCCCCTGAAGTGGGTACCAGTTTTCTGCTGAGAGGTGCCCCTGAAATATGTGCGGGGCGGTTGATTTGGCGTTCATCAAGAAAATCTAAAAAAAGCCTGCTTTCACGAGATTAGGAAGCGTTCTGCAATAAACGTTCAAAGTCACGCAAAGGAGAGGTCACGTCTCTTATGTTCTGTTTAGCAGTATCACCGAGAATGGAGCCTCAAACTAGTGCAGTTCAATCACTTATCTAAACAGAAGTCAGAAAGGACACAAAGGCATAGAAAGTCGCGCACGAGCCATTAATATCGTTTTCCACGGAGTTATTAGTTGGGTTGAAACAGAGAGCTGTTTCTTTGTAGACTTTAACACAGTTTCCCCCTTAAGCTCAGTCGTGGGAAGGCACGAAGCGTCGATACACGCACGAGGGAAAAATCGTCTGGATCAGTTTAGAATCGCTTCAGTTCTTTTCCGTCGCTTTAGCCTTCGCCGTAAAAATAGGGACTGTTTCTTTTCTTGAACTATTAGTTACCTTTGGACTAGACTGTTTTTGGGGTTCAGAAAGTGGAAAGAGACACAACGGAAAAGCTACGAGAGGAGAAAAAGGTACCACATTCTTTCGCGTTTTTGTCCTTCTGTCCGCACTCGCGATGTTTTTCCTTCGTGCACCGCTTATCGTCCGCTTTTCACTATCTCTTCGCCTGTAAAAAAACAGGCTGCCTTTTTCCTATAACTATTAAATAAAATATAACCTTCTTTTTCATCAGTGTTACCTTTTCATTGTAAAGCCGCCCTGATGAATCAATAGACATGATCAAACCGGACATGATACCGATGAACACGGCATAGAAAGTCGCGCCTATGGTCATACTGCACAGCGTCAGCCATAGTTCAGTGATAGTCTGGGGCGGGTACCGCCCGTAACCAATACACAGCATGTGAGACATGGCGTTAAACAGAGCCCAGCTGTACTGTTCGGCTGGCGGCTTGTCCTGAGAGAACATAGCATGTTAAGTATAGTAATAAGGCGTGTCAGGATGCCATCACCCAGACCGTGCAATTCCCATACTACGTCCATGTCACGACGTTTCCACAGACCTATTTATTTTTCGTTTAAATTTCCCTGCTAGCAAATCAGAACCGTCTGTGATACTCATCCTATTTTTTTAGGTCCCATAGCGGGAAATGTAGAATTGGGCTATCAACGATCTGGGTCTTCTCCCAATTATCGCATTACTCATGCTGATCGTAAACAGAAATTAAAAAAAAATCCCCTGAAAGGAATCTAAAAATAATTCAGTCTGTAAAAACTTAATCACAGTTGCATGCACCAAGTTATGGGCTCCTGGGGACTTCGCTTGCAGGGTATCCAGAATACCTATAATGTTATGTTGATACATGTACATGTACTTGTAACTGTTACTCCCTTCTTCGCAGAGGCTCTAATGGATTTCGGTGTGAGGAGAATCCCGCCAAGCAAAGTGAGTTCAGGCGCAGAAGAATATGGAGATCTCAGCACGATATCCCCTCAAGAATAATGAATAGCATTACTTGCAAAGAGTAGCTTGAAATAATGGATATCATTAATTCAGGTTACTTAAATTAAAAGTCTCAAAATTATATGAAAGTAACGGCGCGGTGACAGTTTTTCCAGCTCGTGAGCTTCTGTATCCAATAGGGTTGCCCTAATCCTAATCCTAACCCTAACCCTAATCTTCTTTGGCACTTTTCCCCCTTTTACTCCCTTTCGCGGTCGCCATCTTTTTTCCGTTAGTAATTCAATCTACGGATTGCAAATATTGATTTTAATAAACGATTCAACGAACGTACCATCCCGTTGGAGACTGAATTAATGATATCCATAATTTCAAGCTGCTCTTTGCAGGTAATTCATTATTCTTACAGGAATACCGTGTTGGGAGATCTCGTCTTTTGTGCCAACACTCACCACGCGCAGCGGATTTCCTAACGAATTCCTCATTGAACCTCTGCGGGCGGAGGAGACGTAGGAGAGAGTACCTCTAACATGTTGATGACAACCCAGCTATTCTCTGGGAATTCCAGCAAATATGGGACGAGAAACTGAACACAGCCATTCCAGTGAGATAACAACAGCATACAACCAATCAGCTTCAAGATACGCAGCTGGCCAGCGGCGATGTTAAGCAACTGAAAAAAAAAATTACCCTTTACCTCTTGACTTTCCTAATTAAATTACTTGATTTTGTTATTACTCATGCGCGAAGCGGTATGAGGTAGGTTTCGGCTCCGTTTTTCTTGTTATTTTTTGTGTCACGATTTTGCATGCAAATTTCTGCACGCATATTTTAAATTATGCACTTCCGGTTCATGTCTTTGCCATTTACACTTCCTGTTTAGTGACTTCCGGCTACTCTCACTTCCGGTATAATAGCGTCCCTGGAATGTCACGACAGCATCTCCCACAACCCTACATATATTACTATGTTTGCGTTTGGTATATATAAGACTTAGAAGAATAACTGGCTTCATTGTGGTACAGCCTTCATTTCTAAAACATTCAATAGTAAACAACGTGGTTTGCAGGAACGATGACTGAATGAATGGAGTAAATCTTTTCCATGTCGGACATCTTCTTATCATGTTTAAAATATATCATAAAATTTTATTACGCATGCGCATGAGTAAAGGCTG
This sequence comes from Cladopsammia gracilis, assembly GCA_022457155.1. Classification (NCBI taxonomy): domain Eukaryota; kingdom Metazoa; phylum Cnidaria; class Anthozoa; order Scleractinia; family Dendrophylliidae; genus Cladopsammia; species Cladopsammia gracilis. The sequence goes on from JAJGOT010000073.1 coordinate 1,864,036, forward strand.
CTTGGAGCTTCTTGTTACATTTTTAACTCGAGAATACATGAAGGGTTGAACGAGATATAATATACGGGGAAAATGTTTATGCAAATTTTCATTAATCACTCAGACGTAAACTTTTTTTAAGTCCCCAGTGTATTACCTCATTCAGTTGTCTAGGCAGTCTCGTTTCACACAATGCATATTTATGTCACGCTTAGATGTTTTGGTAATTTTAAATCTGTTTGACTCTTCAGTTCTTTGACTCAAACTCAGTACCTTATTACATGAAATTTTCGCGACACGTTAATTTCGCGATTTTGAGGTTCGCATATTTCGCGACACCTTAATTTCGCGATTTTGCGAAAATTTTGCATTTTGACTCACTTTAATTTCGCGTTTTTGAGTGAGACACACTTTATTTCTTTGTCAATGTTATTTAACATGTCCCTGAATTTGATCAAACAACTTAATCAACAATGTCCAAATAAACAGAAACGCAACTGATTATGTAAACAGTAACAAGAAAGATGTTCTCACAGTGTATACAAGGCCCGGTTTGTAGTTCATGCTTGAAGGACCAGAACATTAACACAGAATAGTTCAAAATGATTGTTATAAACGTGTGTAATGGTAATAAAGTCGTTTTTTTAATTATTGACATAATGTGCGTCACTTAATTTTCGCGTCATGTTATTTTCGCGACATTTAATTTTCGCGTCACTCAAATTTCGCGATTTTTTTTAAATCGCGAAATTAACGTGTCGCGAAAATTTCATGTAATAAGGTATATGGAAAATTAAAACCGACATGGCTCTTAGAGGCCTTTGATAAGCACTATTTTATTATCTAGTTTTGAACTATATTTTAAGTTTCTTGGGTTGGCGCGCCTATTTCCTTTAAAATTGCATATCTGAGAAGTGACATTGCATGGCATCTTCGAAGGACGATGTTTGTGTACTTTCTTTATATAGTATGTATACTTTCTTTTAAAGTAGTGAGCTTTGATTTGATGTGAAAAATTCAAACGTGCTATTCACAAACGATAAATTAATCTAGAGCGAATTCCTGTTCTTTCCAATTTTAACCAAAATGTGAACTTTGTAGAGAGCGAAGAAGCCATTCACACTGCAGTCCTACAACTGCTACAAGAAGAGAGTGAGCTACTGGCAAAAACCGATATTTCATGCTTAGAAAAAAACTAAGAAGTTTGTGAAAACAAGCATACTGTGCTGAGCTAATAAAAGGTAATTTCTGTTATACACCGAAACGGCCGTCTGGTTACTCAGTAAAAATATAAAACAAGATGCTTTCCGAAGTAGAGCTTTCAGCGAACTTTCTTATTTCAAAACCAAAACTTGTAATCCAACTCCTGTCTTGTACAGTATCAAAGAAATCCGGGGTAATAATAGGGGTAATACCCACCTCAGTGGAGGTGGGTAGTGGTGGATATTTACCGAGCCGCGAATACTAAAACAGTGAGATAATATAACGAAAATGATGCCTTTAACTCATATATTCCTGTCAACGATTACAATTTTCGCGCGCAAATTGCTGGGAGGTGAATAGCACTTGCTATTCCGAGTTTCAGCAGCCAATCAGAGCGCGCCAACAATGCTATCCACTGTTTCAGTATATACTAGTGATAGTTAGTGGTCTGGTATTCTTAGAAATGAGTCGAGAAAATAAGGTGAGAATGAAAATAGTCCTGTTCGAGCGGAGATGCGCGTCTGGATCCTTTCGTCGATCGTCAATTTATGAATTAAAGTGATCGACCGCGATAAGATAAACATAATTTTTTTACGGAATGTTTAATAACTAATCAGTATTTACAAATTTGCCTTCCTTGTTGTCCGAAGGTTTTTCCCCATTTAGCGTGGTGTTTACTTGTCGCTGTGATGAAATTCTTATTTGCTGACCGGCGATAACAAACTTCCGAAGTCAGTTAAAGCCTAATTTCCACCACAAACGTTCGCAGTTCGGCTCCACAGTCCACATTATGTACTTTAGTGTACAAACAGCATCAATTTCAGTCATAAAATGTCATTTACAGATCAACAAAACTGCTACCACAAGTTTTTCTCCTGACCGCGCGTGATTCACCGTGATTTTGAATCAGTCTTCACTCTTGATTTCTATTCGCTAGCTCCAACCTCGTTCCCAGGGTCTCTCATCTTCCCGCCCCCTGGAGGGAAGATGAGAGACCCTGGGAACGAGGTTGCGCTAGCTCTTGACAGTTGGCTTTGAAATGGTTTTCTCGCTGAAAACGTTGTTTTTCTTTGACATATGCGATTCAAGAAAAATTCACTGCCGGACTCATGAATTCCACGTTAAATTTCACGCGAAAAACCGATATCGCCCGAATTCACTCGTCAGGCAATGAATTTTTCTATAGTACATATATTTTGTAAGCTTGTGTTCAATAAAGTTGATAACTGGGTCATAACTAGAACAGAAGTCCCCCCCTCTTGAATGACAGTCGCTTGCCTTGAACTTCTCAAAAGCAAAACATGCTTTAAGTCCAAATTAAACAGATTACTAATGGGGTTTTGGAGAGTGAGGATATCTATGTTGATGTCGAATTTCTTTGTACCAGTCTTCGTAATTTTAAAACACTTAATTGACTTTAAACTGCATTTTATTACCCCTTCTCCTTAATTTGTATATATATATATATATTTTTTCGTATTTATTTTTATTTCTATTATTAATTGATTTATTTGTTGTTGTTACAGTAACTAATCATAAATTATCTATTCCTTATTTTCGTATTTATTGTTATCTGTCAATTATTTTATAGTGAGCTCCTGTAATTGTTTAGTGTGCAGCAACCCGCCACGATTAACTTTAGTTATTTGCGGGTTGCTAATATAATTTGTGTTATTATTTGTAAGTAAATTATTGTTGTTGTTGTTGTTGTTGTTGTTGTTGTTCTCAGTAAAAGAATGAAGAAAGGAGAGGGTGTTTAGGACATTCTGTTTTGATGTTGGTATGTTTGATGTATGCTACGGGCTACAACCCATAACTGATTTGTGGCCTACCTCTTCAAATCTTTTAATGTACCGAACCAGTCTTGAAACCCGCAGGAGTCGTAGGAGGCTCAGCAACTTGGCAAGTTTGAGAATACGAAGAGCCCGCGATGCCTTAATCAGCGTTTGCTGAGCCGACGACGAAGAAGCGATGAAGTAAGCGTAATCGAACGGAAGTGACGACACTAAATCGATGACAAACCATCCACGTAAATACTTGGTTGTTATGATTTTCTTATCCAATATAACTTCTTCCTGGTTATTAGGATCAACAATTCCAGTTTTGAAATTTAAACAAATGTCTGTGATAAAGATGACATCTGAAATTCCGTTTAGGACAAGCCAATGCAGCGATAAATCGTCACTCAGAAACGAGATGCTGACCGGTAGAAGAATTACATGCATGGAGATAAAGATGATAAGGAGAATATCCCAATACCAACGAAACGTGCTGAACGGGTGAATCACACCCTTGCCCTTTTGAGCCTGCCGGCGCTGCTCAATAAGCACAGCGGCTTTATTTCCATACAGCTTGAGCGCCATTTTGTTGTCCGGATTGGCCGCAAAAATGTCTTTAATGTACGATAATGCTTTTCCGCCCTTGGTGGCTGACGCTAGCCTTGCTTGGCGATCGGCGTGCCTTGTTAAAGTTTCGATGGTGGCGTGTTGGTCAAATGATGGGAATCCCCGCGCCTCGCCTGTTCCTCCTTCGTCTTGGAGGCCTAAATATAGATGTAAAGCAAACCAAGGCTTTGATGCGTAGCCTGTTAAATGAACATATAACACAACTCCTACCCGAGGGCTGGCCTGGTGATGTGAAGATAACTGGAGCCGTTTTTGGCTTACGATGCTACATCACTCTGATTAGCGGCATCAAATTCAGCAGCGGATCCAGACTCTATCATAACTGGGGGTGGCCAGAGTGAAAATAATGTCGGCTCATCGGGACTTAATTCTTTTTTCATGATAACGGAGGAGGGGTGGGGGGGGGGGGGGGAGAGGGGGGTTCCCCGAGTCCTTCACTTGAATTCGATACTGATATTGTACTCACTGAGATTTTTGCGACTTTATTGGGGAGGATCTGCCAGTGTTTGCTTTTCGTTAACACTGAGTTGTTTTGAGTTCATTTTAGAGCGTATCGCGTGCATATAATCGCGTCTTAAACTCTCAAATTCACATATATATTTCCATCAAGAGTCTTTAAAATGATAATTCTGATCAGATTCGTAAATATTTAACGCAGTACTGGTTTGAGTTAGCCCGGACAGTCGCCTCCTCCCCTCAGAAAAAAATCGGGGAGAGAAAGTCTTGCAAACACTTGCAATCGCCCGATGAAAATTTGCGTGATCCGACACGTTCGATGCCATTTTGAAACTGAAATTCGAGAGTCTGTTATTTTGGTCAACGGAAATTACTAAATTTTAATTTATGCAAAATTATTCCGGAGCAAGATTAGCGACGGCGTTACACAGACGCTTCTCTCCCCGATTTTTTTCTGAGGGGAGGAGGCGGCTGTCACAGGCAAGTTTGAGTCAAATATGCGCATGTTCACATCTTACCTGGTGCGGGAAATGAATGCCTACTTATTGATCGTCTCCTATTGTTGATGATGATAATCGGCTTTTCAGGCTCCTTGTCCTGCGTCTCTACTTCATGAATACTTTTCGCGGCATCGCAAGGACATGGTCGTATGAGACCACACACCCAACAACGAGTGTCGTTGATGTCTTTTTGGCCGGACGCCATATGTTTTCAAGATTAGGCGTCAAAAAAGTATATTTTTTTGGTTTTGGAAGAAACTGACATTATAAAATCACATTTTGGCAACTTGCCCAGTTGCCAGGCGAGATGTAAAATGAAAGACTACATTGGTATGAGCGACCGAAATGTCAAACTAAAATCGCTCTTAATCATCAAGCCTATGGCAGCCTCGCGTGAGTCACGTCTGGTTGATTGTGACGTGATGACATTAACTGTTGTTCTCATTGGGAGTAATTTATGCGCGCGCAGTAGCTTCGTGAACGGCCACAAAGGGTGATTTTTGCCTTGATAGAGCCTTGGCTGCTAAACGTTCAAACCTTAAAGAAATTGAATCAGCTTGTAAGCTTTGTGATAAAAGAAATTTTTTAAAATTCCCTTGTTCTAGACGAAACAAAGTTCCCGTATCGAAACGTTTAAAGTTACTTTTTGCGATTTAAAGTAAACGTACTTTTCGAATTAACAAAAATTATGACTTTAATTTACCGCCATCTTGCGATCCGATTTTTTTCCATGTGGTCAATGATGAATTTCGCTACGAGTCAATCTATGAAGTGTATGAGAATTTTACTAAAACATATGTAAAAACTGGAATGGGTTTTTAGTTTTAACCTTCGCACCAGATCTCCGAAGTCGGAGAAAATTTTGAGTGATACGTACATAACTAATGAGGCGGTTGATATTGTTTCCCTCTCACAACTTAGAAACGGCAATATTATTTAAAATAGCGTGAAGATAAAACATATTAAGAGTGTAAAATAACATACCGTTAATGAAAGGCAGAATTTGTTCTGATTTGTTGAAGCGACAAATGTTCACCATGCTGATCGGTGCGGTTGTTTTCCTCGTAATCGAATTATAGCGAATGGCCATTTTTATACTAGACTGACTAGAGACGCATTATCCGTCTGGACGAACTTGGGCAAACATTTGTAGTTCGTCTGGTTATGCGTCTCTAGTATAAAGACGAGCACAAGACGCATTATCCGTCTAGACGAACTATCTTTCGAAATGCGTCTTGAACGACGCACTACGAAAGATAGTTCGTATGATCGCTACGATCGTTGCGATCGCTGCGATCGCTGAAAAAAATAGTTCAGCGATCGCAGCGATTGATGGTTTCCATATGATCGCTGCGATCGCTACGATCGCTGAGAAAGTGAATGACGATCGAGGGGACCTGGGTCTGACAATATCGTTTCGCCTCCTTGTTGAAATTCAACATAGCGGCTGTGAATTGTTTTTAAAATTTGTTAACAAGACAGTCGTATCTTTGCACATCTTCCATAAAAAGGGCTAAATCGCACCCTTTGAGTGAGCGTACGCAGCGCATCTTGGTATTTTTGATGTCGCTGCGATCGCTGCGATCGCTGGAGAGTGGTTTCCATATGATCGCTACGATCGCCACGATCGCTGAGATAGAATCACAGCGATCGCAGCGATCGTTGTCGCTGCGATCGCTGTGATCGCTACGATCGCCGGAGAGTGGTTTCCATATGATCGCTACGATCACTGAACTTTTTTTTCAGCGATCGCAGCGATCGCAGCGATCGTAGCGATCATATGGAAACCGGGCTTAATACTAGAGACGCATAACCAGACGAACTGACAAATGTTTGCCCAAGTTCGTCCAGACGGATAATGCTTAATTTAAATGCTCGGCCCCACTTGCACTTGCATTTGTGCTATAAACACTGCCGAGGGTAAATAAAGGTTGTTTGTTTTGTTTTTTGTCGAAATTGAACCTAAAATATTCCTCAGCTTCTCTATGCTTCATTTGACCGAATATTTATATACTTTGAAAGGAAAATGTTTCCAATATACAGAATATGACTACTCGGTCAAACAAAGCAAGGAGAAAACGTGGAATACCTGACTTCGACACCTTCGGTATTCATGTATTGCGTGACTGAACACTCGTCTACGCAGAGGGTGGGTAGTAGGGAAACGATTGTCGTAAAGAAACAATAGGAAATAAAATAAAAGACTCAAGTCTGGAAGAGTGATCTTTGATCGATTTTCGCTCTGAATTGTATTAAATAATGTTTTATTTATTTTACATCCAACTGCTGGTCATTTTTCAATATGGTTTATTATAGGAAGGCTTGTTTTGGCCTTCACTGAGTTTAGTGACAACGACGTGGCGATTGAAAATTCACCAAGCACGAAGGCCGTAGTGGGAGAATATCGGCCTGAGGTCTTGACAGTTCGGACCGAGCGCAGCGGGCGAGCGAGATCCGTACAAAAAAGACCGAGGCCGATATTCTCCCAGTACGGTCTCAAGCAAGTTAGTTAATAAGAGATTTATTACACGGCTTATTACACGACTGAAGGATCGCGCGGAATCATTCGGGACAATGCCGGTCCAATACTTACAGAATATTGGACCGGCAATAGAGCATTCTGATTGGTTGATTTTAGTTATTGTACCTCTCTGATTGTCTTAGTCGTGAAATAAGTGGACTCTTATTGCAGGTCGGAACTGAGACTACAATGTCTTTGTATTTAGGTAAAGGTAGTCTGCACATGGGTCTCCTGTGACCGTGTCATATCGTGTTTTGTAGAAAGGAAGAAATATCTGATCAAAACATTTTCGTACTAAAAGACACTCTGCGAAGGACGTATCTTAAATTAACAAAAACGTTTTTACAAAACGTGGCTCTTCATATTTCGAAGTTAGTTGTAGATACTTGTAGAATTATAACTGGTTTCAGTTCATTGTGGGGGGAAAAAATTACCACTGGCAAGGGTATGATATCAAATAAAGTGTTCGAAGATATCTCGAAACATCTGACTTTTCAGTGAGTTCGCAAATGCTAAAGCTGTCCTAGTAGATGGGATGACTGAGTACAACGTACTGAAGAATCTAACTTCTCAGCACGCCAAATGCTTCCTCGCTTACTATGTTGATGTCGATGTAGCTATCATATTGTCTTGAAGGGAACGTTTGACCGCCAGTCTTAAGAAAAACTTGGAAACCTGCTGCCTTGTCAGGAATTCAGAGCTAGTAAAACGAAACTTAGTTCGGCCAACTTGACTACTCTTCAGGGCCCATCCCATTGGTAAACGGGGTGGTTCATTTGAAACGTTTCTACCTTTCACAACTTTCTGCATCAGTGGTACACCACCAGATGGATGCTGAAGTCTATCGGCATACATACAACAGTTCTGTCAAGAAGAGTTTTATGCTCCAGGGTACGTTTATGTCTTCCACAGTCAAGGTGATGCTGCAAAGCGGAAAATCGCAGATATGTCTTTATGCATCCTTCCTCTGGGCAGGAGAAAAAAAGACCACCGGAGGCATCAGTCGTTGACTCTTCTTCACCTCAAGCACGTTAAGGCATGGCTCACAACCTAATTTGTATAAAATCTGAAAACGATCATAACTTTGAGGTGATTTACCTAAACAGGCTCAAACAAGGCAGCAGGATAAAACGCGATACCCTTAAACCACTGTTTACTTTAAATGTCGAATATTTGTGTCACGTGACCTGTTATCATTGTTACAGGGATAGTCTTTATCCACATTGTGACGTCATCAGACACGTGACCACGGTAATCCAGTTTGAATTTTGTGAATGTTAGGGTTAAAAAACATTACTTCCAAAGGAAAAAAAATAATTTACTTCGCGGGGGGTCTACACCAAGGGATGAGCCATGCCTTAACATGCTTGAGACTATCAGAGTATTTCTGAGCGGCTTCTGAGGAATTAAGCCTAGACTTAACTTTGAGAAAGTGCGCCTCAGGTACACTCTTGGCAGAGGTTGCATCGCAGGTGATCGAGATCAGGGAACTGAACTAACCTGAGGAACATCGAGCTTTGTGAAGGGTGTGTTCTTTTCTGTCCCTATTCCATAGGCTCTCCAGACTCGCAAGCTTTCGTCACTGTACTCTATATTAGAAATATCTAATATCACATCTTACAACATCTTAATCTCACATCTTCCAACTTTACTGTAATGGGGGGCTTTTGGACACAAAGTAACGTCAACTCCAGGAACTCGCCCTGATGATTGGATGGAGTCTGCCATTTGCTCGACGGTTTCGATGTTCTCGTTGAGATCGATTCTCATGTGAGATTTTATCGTTACTGCCTTCCTATCGTAGGCTCCTTTGTCGCCTTGAGCATTTGAGAAGTCCATCCGTTTCAAAGACACTCCTGATTGCAAAGCTGGAAAAGCTGGCTTCCACAATAGTGGCACCGCAGTGGTAACTGAGCCGGCGTTATATTGTGTATAGAATACAGTCTCTAGTTGAGGCAACTGCGCCTTGAGCTTTTCATATTTCACGATGCATAATATAGCACAACTATCTTGAGAACACGTTTGGAAAAGTGTAGGACCCCGTTTACCAAACCAGCCACTCTGGCTTTCTCTGTATGGCTTGGTATAAATTTCATTGCTCAGTCCTATACTAGAAGTAAGGATCTTTCATCGAGAACAATGGATTACGTCTAGTTGTGCCTCATTCTGGTTAACACAACGGAAGAGGTGGGCTTGCGAGAAGTTCCACCCAATTTACAGCCATGCTCCGTCACGCGTGACCAGTATTTTTGAAAATTGAATGGAGTTTTCAAGTTTACGCGTCGGTTTTGTAAATTCATTCCGAGATTCGGAATTCCCGTGAGAATTTTTTCCGCATTTTCGGAAACAAAGAGCAACAAAATATCATTTTACTTTAAATGTTACATATCCGAACAATATTAGGTTTTTTATGCGTGTAGCGAAGTTATTTTTCCGTTAATTCAAATCTCGGACGTTACAAAGAAATATTCAAATGTCCATTTCAGTCTCGTGGATACTGGTCACACGTGACGGAGCATGGCTGTAATAGATACGTCGTAACTTAGGGGTGGACCATTAGAAATCCTGGGAGGGGGGTCAAAAATTTTTCAGTGTATGAATTTTTTTTTCGACCTGATTTTCCTGCAGGATTTTTTTTGGGGGGAGGTGCAAGCCTGCAGGTTTTTTTTTTCTGAGACCTTCTTTATAAATGCGTGCAAGCTCCAATTTTTTTTATACCTGACCCAATCCATTTTTGGTATTAAACGCTGGAGAGTAGATTTAAGTCAGACTGTGGAACCTTTGCATAAAAAATGAGGAGAAATAAGAATTGAGATAGAGTGGTCGAGCGCCGAAGGCTCGAGCCGCTAGGGGGGTCTGGGGGCATGCCCCCCCAGAAAATTTTGAAATCTGGATGCTCTGAAACTCCATTTCTAGTGTTCTGAGACAACAATTTCTGTCAAAAATGTTTGGCAAATTGATGTGGCTTCTCGTCGCTTTGCGTCTCTTTGTGTGGCTCCACATACAAGTACTCGATTTCATTTTATATTTCTTGCTGTTTCTTTAGTTAATCTGGATATCAGAGTAAAGGAAATGCAATTTCGTCTTTTTGTATAGTAAGTATTATGAGAATTTGACGTACCAGATAGACCTTTGAGGCAGGTAATTTTTGACAGCATTTGACTCAACCTGAAGTTGCTTTTGATGAATTTTACTACCAGAGAGCATGTCATACTCTCATCTGTTCCAGTTTAAAATAAATAAATAAATAAATATATGTATATATAGCCGGTTAGCTTGCAGGATTTTATTTTTTTATGGTCAACTGCTTGCAGGAATTTTTTTTGAGACAATTTTCCTTTGCAGGATTTTTTTTTTTGGTAATTGTCACCCCCCCCCCCCCCCCCCCCCCCCCCCCTCCCAAGATTTCTAATGGTCCGCCCCTTATGGCCAATTATATCCCTGGCTTTCACAGCTCAGCAATGGTAAACTGATTTGTTCCTGTCTCTTCGATCATAACCGCACTGGTCTCCAACAATCACTAGGAATGAGCAAGTTTTTTTTCCATAGTTCAAAGTTACTCTCGGGTAAATTAAGGCAAGGGCCTCCAGCTATTTCACTCAAAAACGTGAGGGGGTGGTCTATCTCCTGAGGCTTTGGCCATGAGAACTCAAATCTTTGGTAGACTAAAGATTTTGCAAGTTTGGACATTTCACCACGCAGATTATATGCAAATTAGGTCACGTGACCTGTCACGGTTATTTTTAGGTCAAAAATATTTCAAGCAAAATGGCAACACTTTTCTCCAATACCTGGAAGCTGCCAGAAGTTTTATGATGTTAAGACTATTATGTACTTCATTTCTGCGCTTGGCCTTTTTAAGATCAGTTAAAAAAATACAGGAAAAATAATAAATTACTATTACGGGGGACTGGGTACTAGGACAAATTACCGTTTATTTTCAAACTTAATGAAATAATCAACAAAGGCCAAGCGCAGATTTTTTGGTGTTGTTCTTGAGACTTACCTGGTAGCAATAACATTTGATTATGATCGGTATAAACTGTTGCCATCTTTGCTCAAAGTTTTTTCTTGATTTTTTGGCCGTATTAAGTCACGTGACCTAATTTGCATATGTTATTCTTGACAAAAGGACCACATTTGCTAACTATTTACTCTTTTGAAGTATTGAGTTCTCATGACTAAAGCCTCTTGATATAGACCACCCCCGTAGCTTTTGGGCGTTAAAACTAGAGGCCGTTGCCTTAATTTGCCTGAGCTGTCAATTAGTTTGTTAACAAAATGTTTCCATATTTATTTACACAGCAAGTGCTTGTCAAAGTACGGTACCTGTCACATGTAAATCCACCAAAAATTACTTTCGGCGAATAACCAGAGAAAAATAAATTTCTCCTTTTTGCGCAATGTCACGCAACGCCGGATATGTTAGATAGATAGATAGATAGATAGATAGATAGATAGATAGATAGATAGATAGATAGATAGATAGATAGATAGATAGATAGATAGATAATCTTTATTTAAACACGGTAAAAATTCGTCAGCTAAAAATCATTATAATACTTATCACAAAGCAATAAACTAATATTAAAAAATATCTATATATGAAGAATTTAATTAAATAATAAAAAGCTGCTTTCCACGAATGCCGTGCCTTATAGTTCCTCTTTGAGAAGTCGTTTAAATTGCCCAAGGGACTCAGCTTTCCTTACATTATGAGAAAGGCTGTTCCAGAGCATGGCGCCACTATAACTGAAACTATTTTTATAATAGTTTGTGCGCGGCAATGGAACATTAAGTTTATCCTCAGAGTCCCTTAGGTTGTAACTAATTTCTCGCTTCTCAAATTTAGAACTTAGATAGTTTGGAGCCAACCCGTGTAGAGACCTATAAACCATCGTAGCTCTTTGAATTTGTTGCTGGCAGGCAAGATTTTTCCATCCTAGGAGTTCTAATAGATTACCAGCATCTACGTCATAGTTTGAATAGGTCAAAACACGAGCTGCTCTGTTTTGTAGCTTTTGTAGTTTATTCTGCAGAGTTATCCCACAGTTTCCCCAAACAATGTTGCAGTAGTCGAAGTGTGGCTGTATCAATGCTTGATAAATTAAGTATAAGGTCACTTGAGGAACGAGGTGCCTAATTCGTTTCATGGCCCCAATACCAGAAACGACTTTCTTTGTGACTTTCTCGATGTGGTCACTCCAGCCAAGTTTGTCATCAATGGTCACCCCAAGTGATTTTGTGGTAGTGACCCGGTTTACTTGAAGATCTTTAATTGCAAGTGCTGGGGAATCCGTGAGAGTACTTAGCCTCTGTCTAGATCCGATAAGCATAAATTCAGTTTTAGTCATATTTAGAGTGAGTTTGTTTGCTTTCAGCCAATTGTAAACGTTTTCTAAATCTTGGTTTAGATATAATTGAATGTCGTCTGCATTATTACTTGCGTAAGTAAGGTGGGTATCGTCAGCATACATCCTCGGCTCGCAGTTTAAGAGACAATTTGGAAGATCGTTAATATATAACAGAAATAGTAGTGGTCCTAGGATCGTCCCCTGGGGAACACCACAACTTAAAAGACAACTTTTTGAGAGCGATCCGTTAATAGAGCACATTTGGGTACGATTCTCTAAATATGACTTAAACCATCGATGTGCATTACCATATATGCCATAATTGCTTAATTTTGATAAAAGTAGCCCGTGGTCAACTGTGTCAAAAGCCTTTTTTAGATCTAAGAAAACAACGGCATTGACTTTACCACGATCGATATTATATGCCCAAGCGTCAGTGGCTTCAAGGAGAGCCGTTCATTTGTTGTTGACTAATGCATTAATAAATAAAACGAGAAAGCAAGGGACCGTGAACGAAAATGCTGCTAGTATACGCAGGATCTACGAGACCACCAAACAATGAACAATAACCTAACGGAAGAAGCCTTCCCCTTCTCCCACCCGGAGCAAAATTTTGAGCGCAATGTCACGCAACGCCGGATATGTTCATTTGTTGTTAAATAATGCATTTTCCTTTTATCCCAGTTTTGTAATCGAATGATTAAGAAAACATCCAACCATACTGTCGAAAGAGCCAATTGCTGGTCCAAAGAGCTTTTCTGGAGAGATTAAAAAAAAGTGCACAACGAAGACAAAAATGTTAAGGCACCATTTGGTATCTCACGTGCTTGACCTTGAGGTCAAAACTCTAAAAAAGAGAAAGCAGCCTGAGAAGTCTGAGAATATTGAAACAATGAGTATGGTTGTAGTACGTGCAGATAGGGTAAGGTATTAAACATTGTCAAGGTTATCTAGGTATTTCATTTACGCTGTCAAAGTAGAATTTTGACCTTAGGAATCAGCAAATGAACAAACCGTGTCAATCAAAATTTCTTCAGCTTTGAATTTCTCGTGCGCAAAGTAAATTAAATAAAAAACGTTTACAGTTTTGCAGGAGTCAATGTTAACCCCCACCCCGGGGACCAGGTGGGGATTAGTGGGGCGAAGTAGGGGATTTGAGATAAAAAACATCCCGAGGGTGTCTACGTCGGGGATTGGGCACTTTTAGTATTTATCGGTCCCCTGGGCACGGGCAATGGGTGGGGATTTGTACCGAGCCTGCCTTTGTAAAGTCAGCGGTTTTTCATCCCAAGAGGTAGTACATCATGTATGGGCGCACAAAGTTGAGACTTTGGAGAGGTCAAAGGAGAGGTGAGTTGCTTTTGTTATTTAAATCTATGAATTTGCAATGGTAATCTAAGCCATCTGCTCTCTAAAAGCGAAGCAATACATAAAACAAATATGCATTTACAACTTAAGATGTAACTTTTCATATTTTCTTTGTACCTGCTCTTATTTTTGCGATTTATTTCAATGGATAGTAATTATCTGAATTATGACTCGAAGCTTATAAAATCTTAAAATGTTATACACTCACTCTACAGACCATGGACTGGAAAACGTTTTTTGTAGTGTAATAAAGAGTAGCATATCGCCTACGCGACTCCCACTCGCGTGTTTTAGCCTTTAAGAAGGTCCGGTCGTACGAGTAAATCTTTTAGAGAACGTTTCCTTTTGTATGATATTAGGGGCGGTTTTTCTTATATTTCGTTTAGTAATGGCTGCTGTTTTATAAGATGCCATTGTTTCATGAGGATCTGTTTTAAGTTAGGCACCGATGGATGATATTTCGTTACAAAAGGCAGGATTTTCTTGTCTTCTTTTTGTTTTTGCTGGATCGCTTCTTCTGTCTTCAAAACTCAGTTCTGAGAGTACCCTTTGAACAAAATTCTCTGGGTAACCTATTTCAAGTACATGTGTTTTGAAGTTATTTATGTTCTCTTGGAATAATGTTTTTGAAGAATTAGTTCTGAGAAGTCTGAGAGCTTCTCCTTTGATGAAGCCTTTTTTGCCTCCAGATGGGTGGCATGTATAATAATGGTGTACTGAAAAGTTTCAGTTGCTTTGAAATCTCTCGCCTTTGTAAACGTTAGTGTCCAAGAAGCATATTTCTGTTTCAGATATCTCAGCCATAAATTTTATGCTTTTATGATGTTTGTTTGCATGTTCAATGAACCGTAGTATTTCTCCTTTGGTTGTGTCAAAGCACAATGAGTTAAAAAACACGATTTTGCATGCAAATTTATGCACGCATATTTTAAATTGTGCACTTCCGGTTCATAGCTTTGCCATTTACACTTCCTGTTTAGTGACTTCCGGCTACTGTCACTTCCGGTAAAACAGCGTTACTGAAGTGTCACGACAGCGTCTCCTACAACCGTACTTACATTACTAATGTTCACGTTAGGTATATATTAGCAGTAATCGGATATTATGGAGACGCGTTCGAAGGAACTTCCGGCGGAAATGAGCGCCTGAAAAAAGCAATAGGGGTGGCCATTTGGAAGACCGGACACCAAAAAATCTCAAATTTTACCGCATGTAAGGCACAGGGAAACCAACACGATCTTCGAACGCGATAACACTCAGAAGAATCACTGGCTTCATTGTGATACAGCCTTCATTTACAAAAAATTCGATAGTAAACAACGTGGTTTGCAGGAACGATGTATGATGAACGGAGTAACTCTTCCCCATGTCGGACATCTTCTCATCATGTTTAAAATATATCATAAAACGTTCTTACGCATGCGCATGAGTATAGGCTGCTTGGAGCCTCTCATTCTCGTCCCCAGAGCCTTCGTTTCGTTTGGTCAACGGAAAAAACGGAGGGCTCTGGTAACAGTGCCTTCCGGATGTCGTAAAATCCACGACATCCATTAGCGCATGCCTAATGCATTAATGTACTATTGCGCTTGCTCAATGCCAGAAACCGGAAATAAAAAACCTTTCGTGTGTGCATTCTCGTCCCCAGAGCCCTCGTTTCGTTTGGTTGAGCTCTGGAGACGAGAATGTTGTGTGTGTGGAATGGCGTTCGAAAGGACTGTACAAGATTTAACAATTACACTGCAGGAAAACATCGCGCTAAAAAGGAAAGAAGAAAAGCTTTACGTGCTGCTGTTATTTAGAAGAAAGATTGTCTTTGTATTTTGCCTACTGGTTTTAGAAATTCCTCGATAAGTCAACCGATTTCTTTCGTTTGGGAGCTGTGTATATTCTGACCAAATCAGTTGATGCGACAGCTAAGTTTGTTGATGGACACGCTGTGGTCACTGATTAGGCTTATTTCATCGAACATTGGTAAGAAATATCGAGGAAATTTTGTTTTGCATTCGTTTCATGTTATTTTAATCAGCTTCGAGCGACCTTCGTTTCCCTAGATTTGTATTTCAAGTTGTAGCAAAGAGTACTACTACCTAATAAAGAAAATATATAACTTGCTTACGAGAGTGCTGATAGCGTTGTTGTTGTTATTTAAAATGGGTAACGTAGTGGTAATATTTCTTTTCACCCTTGGGCTTTCTTCAGGATTTCTGCCTCTCCTTTAATACTCGTCCCTGTTGCAAGCAACATACTTCTTTAATATTCATGGCCGCTTATAGCTTCGTCTTCCAAGACACATACTGATTACTTTCGGAAACGAATCGCTCATATTTAGCGACAATCAGATCCCGTTATACTTTGAAATTTAGCAGCCGTATCTTTACCTGCTAAACCAAACAAAACTGGGTGACATTGGTCGTTGAATGCGTTGAAATTAAAACGTTGGTTTTGTTGATGTAGTCATAGGACTTCAACATTTGAAATTCAACCGGAAGTAAAACCTTATGCGTAGAGGCGTAAAATTTTATACCTTGTTGCGCATTCATTTTTAAACGGCCAATCAGAAAATTCAAATTTTTGTCCGTTACCAGAGCTACACGAGACCCAATTAAAAAAACCGTGGAGCTCTGGGGACGAGAATGGGAGCTTCTTGTTTAAAATTTAAAATCAATGTAACGATTCTCCGACTTCTGGTAGTAAAACCGTAGTAAAAAAGTTCGTTTTGAAAACGTGCGTGGATTTGCGGTAATGCTTCGCAGAGAAATCTGCTTCATCTTGGCTTTGATATTCTTTCCACATTGCCGTTACTCGATCAGGTCATGAACACGAACGGAAATCGGAAGCCGACCAGGGATAGCTATCGGAAACAACAATCTCGCGTTTCATTTCCCAAAATTGTTTTGCCCTTTTTCTGTTATTTCTCAATTGAACAGGAAATCTCTAAACTTTTTGCTGTCAAGATGGTGCAGCAAATACAATTATCTTTTGGGTATAATTTCCCTCTCCCGGCCCGCTTTTCTTCTAAGATGAAAGTTTCTTCAGTAGCAAAAACAACTTCCCCACGTGGTAGGAGCATTTGATGACTTTGGTAGGCGAACGATGTCCCCCTGGGTCAGGGGAATTTGTCAACATTTGACCGAGGTTGTTTTCAAATCCCCACCTGGGGCCCGGGGTGGGGAAAGGGGTTAACACTGACTCCTGCATTAGCAGAACTTTTCAACATCTTAAAGCCTGAATCTCAGGAAATTTCATTATTTGCACATGGAAAAAATTTAACCGGGATTTGGATACGGAGATCTTGTGCGAATATTAAAATTAAAAACCCATTCCAGGTTTTACATATGTTTTAGTATAATTCTTATACACTTCATAGCATGAATCGTGGCGAAATTCATCATTGGGCACATGGAAAAAAAATCGGATCGCAATATGGCGGTAAAATCACAATTTTTGTCAATTCGAAAAGTGTGTGCCTTAAAATGTGAATTTTTGCATTTGAATTGTCTGCAAAGCTGACAATCTCACATCAGATAAAATGTTTAACACTTCCCAAATCAACGTTTTAAGTCAGATGTTTCCAAGCCTTTTTCCCTTTTGCACACGATTGATGTTTTGGTAACTACTAATTTTGCCATCAATTTTGCCCGGCCGTTTCGAGCCCACTGGCGGAGAAAATATATTTTTTCGATTTTCTCAAAACAAGAGGCTCCTAGCAGCCTATACTCATGCGCATGTGTAAGTAGGCTGTACCACAATGAAGGGAATGATTCTTCTAAGACTTATATATACCAAACATGAACATTGCTAATGTAAGTAGGGTTGTAGGAGACGCTGTCGTGACACTTGAGTAACGCTCTTTTACCGGAAGTGAGAGTAGCCGGAAGTCACTAAACAGGAAGTGTAGTGGAAAAGCTATGAACCGGAAGTGTACAATTTAAAATATGCGTGCATAAATTTGCATGCAAAATCGTGACACAAAAAATAAAAATAATAATAATAATAATAATAATAAAAATAACAAGAAAAACGGAGCCGAAACCTTACCTCATGCCGCTACGCGCATGAGTAATTAAAGCGGTCTTTTAAAAAACAAACTACGTCACGATTATTAACTTAGTGTTACCTCCCAACACACCAAATATGGGCGAAAAACAAATTTTCATTGTGGCCGCTTTTAATAATTTCGATTTTGCTCGATAGTTTCTCGTGGCATTCGCTCGTAACGTTTTTAGTCAGCCTGCGCCGACTACGCCGTTGCATTGCGATAAGCTTAGAAACATTAACCAAGTCGAATATTAAATAGCTTTTCTACCAGTTTAGAAAAAAAGAAAACACTCAAAGCTCGGAAAATAGGCATGGTTAAATAAATTGTTTTAATAGTTTTAGCACAGTTTTCATCCTGTCAAAACGCAGCAACTACACTTTAAATTTAGCGATTCAGGCGTCTCACGTTGGTCACATCAAAACATCTGAAATTTCTCGTCGTTTTGATATAAATTTAAGCGAACCCGTAAACTTATCTATTTGTCGTGTGTTAGTCTGAGTAACATATCTTCACATATTCTGAGTTTATACCCCATTATAACATTGCATTGTTGGTTCGCATTTTGTGCGGATTGTGGACCCCTTGAAATTAATCTGTGAAATTAAGCTTACGTTTATGAAAAACTTGGATTTACTAAAAATGATTCCAATGCTTCAGGTTAGCGGCAGAGGCAGATCATGGACAACTTGTCAGAGTACGAGCTTTTACGGCTTAACAACATCAAGAGGAACCATGAATTCCTAAAGAGTGTAGGTAAGTCCACAGAAGCCGCCTCGCTGAGGAGACACTGTGTGTTTTTAGAAGATGTCACACGACTGACTTCTGTTTGTGTTTGTGTTTAAATTCAACAGTTGCAACTGTGGAATAATTTTCTTGTTCTTTTAGTTGGTTGATCAACAGAAATTTCCAACCGTATAAAAAATGTCTATTTAGAAACCACGATTGCCGCATCCATAGTTAGATTTGTGTTTATTGTGGTTATTATATGCTTGCATCGGTTATCAATTTACGGCATACTGTAAGCCAAATTTAGAGCGTTTAAACTACCAAAAAATGAAGTAAAAACTATACTTTGTTGTTTTCCTTAGTTTTTCTGTGTTTATTATAATGATTTAAGGCTCTTGAAAGCGGTTTTTTTATTTCAAAACAACGGCTTGTAAAACTCAAAAGAAGGGAAATTGCCCTTCCTCCCTCTTAAACGGAGGATGGAAAGCCTGTGTCGCAACTTACTCCTTATGGTTCTTTAAATAAATAAATAAATAAACAAAATAAATAAATAAATCGACTTTGTTTAACGAGCGTGACACTAAACAGTCGTGTGTGACTTTCAATCTCCCACAAGCGGACACTTGTGATTTTTCCCATGTGGGTGTGCGTCACGCGAGCGTCCTCTGTGTTTGTGGAAATTTAGGAAAAGAATACTGTGTGACTATCTTTCTGTCTGACTCACTATTTATGTAAGATAATTTAGTAAAAACTGTACTATTGAAGTCTTATGGTTGTTCACTAGTACTAAAGATAATTTATGTGAAAGCTCAGTAAGTTGAAGAAAAGTACCTTTATATTACGGCAATCGGATTGGTCGATAGTAAGCTTACTAGTAAGCTCTTTCATTCTCACATGATTCTTATATATGTACTATATATGTACTACGTTATTATCTATCTATTAGTAGCAAACAAAGTAAAAGCTCTTCGTATATTATACATGTCAGGTCTCCCTGTTCCCGCGGTTCCAGCTGGACTCCCAAGTCGTACTCGTAAAACACCTGCTAAAAAGCGAAAGACGCTGTCCACAAGCAATGAAACTGGAAGTTCAAACGAGAGCAGTGATGATAGCGATGAAGATTGGACTCCAGGATCAGAAGAAGCACGAAAACGAAAAAGGATGATCAAGAGATTCATTCCAGGTATGCAGACTTATAAAACACCTCTTTATTTAGTAACTTACAGATTTTATAGAAAAGTTTCTTTATTTATCGTACCCTAATGATGATTCAGTTCATGCACTTTATATACATAGCAATTTGCCTTGTTTAGTTTGCCTCTTTTTATACTGCTGTTCTTTTTTCAGATTTTCGTCCAAAACCTCCGACAATTCCTGTTCTTAATAGACAAAAGGAGCCCAGTAAAGTGGAAGCCGTCACAACTCAGGTATAACAAATAACTACTTTTACAAATCATGCATGTTTTCATTCACCTCGCTACTTAAGATGAAGCGGGTTCCACAGTTATCAATTATTCTTCAGTTCACTTTAGTAACTGAAGGCCGCCATAGGCTCGATTTCCAGCGTTTAATGAGTCCATTTTTTCATCTCGGAACACGGGCTATCAAAAGGACCAGAAATTGAGCCCTTTGTAGAAAACAATGTAATACAAAAGTGGGTTGGGAGATTTTAAACTCGCTATTATGATCAAGTTTAAGATTATTTTGAATCGAAATGAGGAACAAGTATCTCTTGATACCTGAAACGTATTTTTAAAATATCGGAAAAAAAAACTTGATCCCACACATTTAAATCTCCAAAAACGTACTATTTTATGACTGGGTGCCTCTATACCTTAGTTTTACTATTATCTAATACAGGAGGAGAACGAGGAAGTGTTTGATGAACTCGGTCGACTGGGAAAGGAAATGGAATTTATTTCGGAAACTGAAATTTTGGTGACTGAAAAGAAAAGGAAAAGGACAACGAATGCAAACAAACAACGCCCAGAGAAACAGCGCATTCAGTATGCCACGCGAGGAAAACAGTACTCTTACTGTGAGGCTGAAGTACCAGATGATGACCACTACATCCGTAAGTAGAAACACAACGGTTTTCATTTTTTTTTTTTCATATAGTCTTGAAGATCGCAATGCCGTCAGCAAGTTAAAATCTTTTTGGCTCAAGTCTCTCTTCCAATTCAATAAAAATACCAGTATCAGGTTTTCTTGCTTTGTCCGTGAGGGTTTCTTTCATCTTCCTCCCAATTACAACTTAACTTCGGGATTACTAATTCGTTAAAGAATAATCCAGATCGATGTTGTTGTTTACAGTTTGTGAAGAGTGCCAAGATCTCCATTATGGTGATTGTCCAGTACATGGCCCATTGCAGATTATAGAAGACAGACATCAGGAGGAAATTTCTTACCTGACACCCGCAGTAGCTTCACTGCCTACAGTTCTAACAATCCGCGAGTCTTCAATTCCGGGAGCCGGTTTGGGTGTTTTCAGCAACTCTCAGATTCCCAAAGGGGTTAGATTTGGTCCTTATAAAGGAAAAAAGACAGGATGGGAGCACATCACCGATAAAACAGATACTAGTTACATGTGGGAGGTAGAGTATTATTTTCTATTAGCTATTATGTGTAGACGTATTGTTTTGTTTTTGAGATAGTATCCGTACAAGTCTCTGTTTCAGCTCCAGGACCTGATCGCGATACCGCAAACCAATTCCCACCCCCACAACGGGTAAGTACATACTCTACCATTAGGTGATAAGAGGCAATCAAAGTAAATGAGATACAGTGTGCGGCGGTACAGTCCGATTGCTGAAAGCGTACACATTATTGTATCGATATTACATTGTTAGTACTAGTATTGCTTTCCAGTACTTTCTGTACGTATTTTGTATAAAAAATACGGAGAACTTGGTATTTTTAGGCTTATTCCGGTTCATTGCTTTGCGGTCGAATTTAAGAAATAAGTCATTGTTATTATTTTTACATTTGTAGATAGTAAAAGATGGAAAGTTCAATCATTTCTTAGATGGCCGCGATGAATCTCACAGTAACTGGATGCGGTATGTAAATTGCTCTCGCTGTGAGGATGAGCAGAGCTTGGTTGCTTTCCAGTTTAGAGGGGAGATATACTATCGCACGTACAAACCTATAAATCCAGGAAAAGAACTTTTGGTGTGGTATGGAGAAAGTTACGCCAAAGATTTGGGAATATCACTTAGTGATAATCATGAAGAGGGAGAAAGAAAAGGTATGTATATCAGCAACAAACCCTTTACCGGTACCAAGTGCACCATAACCAAACGGGACAGCAAGACTGGAATTTTTAAAGTCTGTGTGAAGTTCATAGCACGAATAGACCTTATTCGCTTGGGCGTATTTGTTTACCCATTAGATACCACGTGTCATTCCCCTGAGTATTATTTCTTTTTTTTCCGTTAACGCTTGAGAAGACACATTAATATGGATGTAGCTCAGACAAAGAATTTAACTCCCAAGAGGTTTGTATTGGGTAAACATTACGCCCAAGCGAATAAGGGCTATTTATATTTTGACGACTTTCCTAATTAATATGCTGAATACTGAGACCGTTTTTAAACGTGTTTTTTCTCAAACACATTCCGGTCTCTCTATTTATATTGCTGTTGCCGATTACGAGAAGGCATGAGAGGAATCCCGTTTAGTTTGATCTCCATTTTTATTGTAATGTCCCTTTGAAACAGTATTAGGTTTTTAAAAGTTGAAAGTCTCAGAATTGAACATTGAAGAATATTTATGGCTTTGAACTTCCACACAATTCTATAAATTTCTAGTCTTGTTGTCTGATCTCCCGCCATCAAGTCCTTTACTTGATACAATTTGGAAATTAGGTGGGGAAAGGTGGTGATGCTCACTGAAAATTGTTTTGTGTGTTCATTTGAGAATATATATGCAGTAAAATTAAAATACTGATCCAGAAAATACCACTGAAGGAGTATTAGAAAAGGCACAATTCAGACAATCGAGAAATTAAGTGCATTCGTGTGGATGTTTGTGGGGGGGGGGGGGGGGGGGGGGGGGGGAGGGGGGCGCTAAAATTATTCCCCAGATCAATTTTTTACATGTAGAAAACGTTTATTCATTTTCATTTTTAGGAAATGCATACACATGCGAGGGCTGTAAAAAGATGTTCACCTCCTTAAACTTTCTGCAGAGACACAAGAAACATTATTGTTCATCTAGGACGGGAGTGAAGACACATTTGGAATGTGAAAAATGTGGAATGAAGTTCACATCACTAAGTTATCTTGATACTCACACCTGTAATGATCTGACCAATGGCAATCAGCTCCCACCTCACGGCACCGGTAAAAATATATACAATTCTACAAAATGCAAAAAGCTGTCTAGTCATCTGATCACACACCTCCGTACTCCAACAGGTGAAAAGCCATATCAGTGTACACAGTGTAACAAGGCGTTTAACCACTCTGGTAATCTGACCAAGCACCTCCGTACTCACACAGGTGAAAAGCCATATCAGTGTGCACAGTGTAACAAGGCGTTTAGTAACTCTAGTGATCTGACCAAGCACCTCCGTACTCACACAGGTGAAAAGCCATATCAGTGTACCCAGTGTAACAAGGCGTTTAACCAGTCTAGTGCTCTGACCACGCACCTCCGTACTCACACAGGTGAAAAGCCATATCAGTGTACCCAGTGTAACAAGGCGTTTAACCAGTCTGGTGCTCTGACCAAGCACCTCCGTACTCACATAGGTGAAAAGCCATATCAGTGTACACAGTGTAACAAGGCGTTTAACCAGTCTAGTGCTCTGACCACGCACCTCCGTACTCACACAGGTGAAAAGCCATATCAGTGTACCCAGTGTAACAAGGCGTTTAACCACTCTGGTGCTCTGACCAAGCACCTCCGTACTCACACAGGTGAAAAGCCATATCAGTGTACACAGTGTAACAAGGCGTTTAACCAGTCTTGTGATCTGACCACGCACCTCCGTACTCACACAGGTGAAAAACCATATCAGTGTACACAGTGTAACAAGGCGTTTAACCACTCTAGTCATCTGACCAGGCACCTCCGTACTCACACAGGTGAAAAGCCATATCAGTGTACACAGTGTAACAAGGCGTTTAACCAGTCTTGTGATCTGACCACGCACCTCCGTACTCACACAGGTGAAAAACCATATCAGTGTACACAGTGTAACAAGGCGTTTAACCACTCTAGTGATCTGACCAAGCACCTCCGTACTCACACAGGTGAAAAGCCATATCAGTGTACACAGTGTAACAAGGCGTTTAACCAGTCTTGTGATCTGACCAAGCACCTCCGTACTCACACAGGTGAAAAGCCATATCAGTGTACACAGTGTAATAAGGCGTTTAACCACTCTAGTCATCTGACCAGGCACCTCCGTACTCACACAGGTGAAAAGCCATATCAGGGTACATAGTTTGACAAGGAGTTTAACCAGTCTAGTCCTCTGACCAGGCACCTTCGTACTCACACGGGTGAAAAGCCATATCAGTGTACACAGTGTAACAAGGCGTTTAACCAGTCTAGTCCTCTGACCAGGCACCTCCGTGCTCACACAGGTGAAAAGCCATATCAGCGTACTTAGTTTGACAAGGCGTTTAACCAGTCTAGTCGTCTGACCAGGCATCTTCGGTCTGTATCAGTAAAATCCATATCAGTGAAGAGAGTGTTCCAAGGTGGTTAACTGGTCTTTTCTACAAAGAAGCTTAGAAAATATACTGTTTATATAGAATGCGAGATTGGTGTTTTCCTATCAACATTACATTTTTAGAAACTTGACGACTTCGTTAAGTCGCGTCTACGAAACGTCTTATAAAGGAAATTTAGATTACCACAGAAAAAAGGGGCTTTTATCAGTGGAAGTTCTAGGTTAAAAAAATGAATTGTTCAGGTTTAATTATCGTTTAGAATTAATTTAAGGTTGGAAGGAATTTGACACTACACCTCACGCGGAGGTCGATGAATTCCATCAAATAAACAAATCCCATAAAATTCCATCAGTTAATGCCTGATTGTTGTCGTAGTCTGTTTGAGTTTCTTTGGTTCTAAAAAAAGACGCCTAATACGAAATTAGCCGCGAAGTCAGTGGAACCACACATATGGACCCCGTTTACCGTTGTTGCTTAGTCAGAAAGATTCTGTGAAGGATAAGGCAATGATCGGGGATGGAGGTCGTAACTCTTTAGCATACATGACGGGCGCTTTAAAAGTGGCGCGCGAGCGCGGAGGCAAGCAGCAAACGTTCAGCGCTCATTCGTTCTTTGCCTCTAAACACCCGCGCGTCGCAAAGCGGCTGTTATGCAGGCTAAAAGCGCTTTGATTTTCTACGTTTTTTGGTTAGAACAGCCTACTCCTCACAGTCTATTAGTTCTGAAAGTAACGACCTCCCAAAAGTAGGGATAAAATTGTAACGGTTGTTAGCAATTCCCGAGAGTAGCGACTGTCTAAAAGTAACGATCCCCTGATAGCAACTACCCAAAGGTAAAATGAATTTCTGTAAGAAACAAGCGGACACCTGCGGAAAGATCGCATGAGCGCTCCCAACAATTCACCCATACGGCTCACAATTCAATCTAAGATTGCTCACAAAAGAACCCTTTACAGATTTCTTTCGACTGCTAAGGACAGACTTGTCTGCTCGAAGATCCCTAATAATTACCTTTTTGATATAAAAGCAATTCTGCCAATGTTTTCTCGTCTGTCGCTGCAATTTTGCAAAGGCGAATCAATCCGTATTCGTTACCCCTTTTTGCCACCTGAAAGTAACGACTCCCCGAAAGAAGCGATAGTAAAGGGCTGCTAAATCCGAAAGTAACGAGAGTCGCTACTTTCAGGATTTGTTGGTAAGTTCTTAGTCTACCCCAAAGCGTCACCGGAAAATTACTAGAATTTATACCGCTCGCACGACGCCATCATAACAAAGACGATATCTTAAGGTCCGTTTACATGGGCGATTTTTGTGCAATTTTTGTCTTACATCTTCATACTGCATGTGTAAACGGGCGGCGATTTCAGTGCGATTTGTCGCGCGATGTCGCAGAGGGTTCGCTTGGCGGCTATTTTTGGCGGGAAATCGCAGCAAATATCACACCCGAATCGCACAGGAAATCGCTCTTTGTTTAGACTTGCGACAAAAGTTGCATTGGAGAGCGCGACAAAAATCGCATGTGTAAACAGGCCTTTATCTCTCTTGCGTCGAGCACAGGATTACATAAATCTGGCTACTAAAGTGAGTGGTCGCCCACCTTGGGGGTTTCGCGGTAAAGCAACCTGTTTATATTTGCCCGTCCACACAAGAAAAGATATCTGCATGGGAAATGAAAACATACCATAAAACAACGGTTTTATATTCAATTTAAAACATTTATTACATGCTGTTAACATCACTCGAGTGAACGAATAAAACTATACAAAAATAATCTGACAGATGTAGCAGTTAAGGTGGTTTCCACTTCTTAAATTACCAAATACACTTTCAGTCAACACTTACAGACAAGTTTATGCGGTAACTATCCTTTGGAACAAAACTTCTTCATTTAATCCAGTTTGTAAATGCCGAAAATAGTAACTGCAGAGGTTAGCTATTTCTCGAGTTAGGATCCGAGTTAGGATCCAAGTTAGGATCCGAGTTAGGATCCGAGTTAGGATCAGAGTTAGGATCCGAGTTAGGATCCGAGTTAGGATTCCACCTGAGGATCCCTCCGAAAAAAATCAAAAAACGCTTGCATGACAGGAAAGCCTCTGGATGCGTAAATATTAAGCTCATGTCGTAGTTTGCGTCTTACAACTCGGCGAAATTGGCGTCGCCGACGTCGAGATCAAAATTTGTCGAGTTTGAATTATTCCTTTTAACATTAAGAGCTGCCGCTGTCAATTTTCCCTGCGAAATTCGACTGATTTGGTCTTTAATGAGAGCATTCAGCGGCGACACAACGATGACAACATGGACAATAAAGAGTCTCTTTATTATCCATGATGACAACTGGTCGAACTTGAGGAGAAGACTTTCCGATTATCTTGTCAGAAGCGATGGCAGAAGATGGAAAATCATGGATTTCCCGTAACCCGTCGGTAGCACCGCTACAACATCTCGGCCACAGTAAATTGTTTCTAGACACTTGACTTGTTTTGGCTTTAAAATGATACTTGAATAACCGCTACTTGAAATGGCGAACTGAAGACTGCTGAAGAACATCGTGCGTAATGGCCGCCAAAGCTCGCGAGTGCGCGAGAGCTAGCCTCGCTTTGAATTGGACAAAAGAAAATGCGACAAAAGTCTTGAATGTAAAGGACCCCTCCCTTGGGTTTAAAAATGTCAATTAGACACGTGACGAGACCAGACCAGGGTCTCTCCTTTCTCGCTCCAGGGGGCGGGAAGATGAGAGACCCTGGGAACGAGGTTGGGCAATATGGCGAAGAGTGTGATGTGGTGGCGGTGGCGGGGGGGGGGGGGGGGGAGGGGGGCGTTTTTTGATTTTTACGGAGGGATCCTCAGGTGCAATCCTAACTCGGATCCTAACTCGGATCCTAACTCGGATCCTTACTCGGATCCTAACTCGAGCCGTAGTTTATCCCTCAAGAGAATAGTTGATAAGTAGCTATAGGTGTGATAATCCGATATTCTGAGGGAGGGAGGGGGCATTTTTTTCCTTTCTTTTTTGAGTTTTTTTTAAGGGATTTTTTTTTCTTTTTTGAGTTTTTTTGAGGGATCCTAACTGGGATCCTAACTCGGATCCGAACTCGAATCCTAACTCGGGTCCTAACTCGGATCCTAACTCGAGAAATAGCTAACCTCAATTTCACTTTGCATTGTTTTCCTTACTTATTTGTGTTGTCCGTGACTGTGCTCACATTGTGGGTGGCTCCTCCTAAAATGTTCTGCAACTGGTATAGGATTTAATGGAGCCGAAACCAATTGTAGAATTGCACACATTTTAGGCATCCTACTGATGAACAGTTACGATACAGATATATATATATATATATATTTTTAGCAACTACTGTGATTTGCAGTCTGTCCATTTGAATTCCTATCGTAGGCTCCTTTGTCGCCTTGAACCTTTGAGAAGTCCATCCGTTTCACAGACACTCCTGATTGCAAAGCTGGAAAAGCTGGCTTCCACAATAGTGGCACCGCAGTGGTAACTGAGCCGGCGTTATATCCTGTATAAAATACAGTCTCTAGTTGAGGCAACTGCGCCTTGAGCTTTTCACTTTTCATCTTTCACGATGCATAATATAGCACAACGATCTTGAGAACTCGTTTGGAAACGTGTAGGAATGTCAGCATCTCCTGCTCTTGGTTCTCTGCTCTCTTTATAGCTACCGTTATGCGCCAAGACATGCTCGTTTACCAAACCAGTCACTCTGGCTTTCTCTGTATTAACTTGGTATAAATTCATTTTAAAACTGAATGCAAGGCTGATCGGACAGCTATAAAGGGTATTTTATTGCCCAATATTTCGGTTAGGCAAAACTAACCTTCATCAGGGGCTACAAAGAGCTAAGTAAAAATGGAATAAAACGGTTACAAGATATAAAATGATTCAAATGAAAGATTAAATATGATTGGTTAACAAAAATAAACAGTAGAAACGTTTACAAAAGCTACTATAAAAATAGAAATATATTAAGTTTCATCGCGTCTGTTCATCCCATAAGGTTCAAGAGTCTTGCCCTTGGAAATTAAAAATCCTTCTCTAGCTTTACGAATGGCGTCTCTGTCAGAGTTAATGAGTTCAAGGGGAATGAGTTCTATGTCATTGATTGAATGGCCAGGAAGAGTAAAGTGATCTGAAACGGCGGTAGGCTGATGAATGTGATGTTGGTTAATGGCTTTTTCGATTGCGCGTCTGTGTTCGCCAAATCTGTCGCTGAGATGTCGTTTAGTCTCTCCTATGTATTGTACTTTGCATCTGCAGCACTGTATCATATATATGAGATTCGTAGATGAGCAAGAGATGTGGTGTCGTATTCGTTGTTGTTCGTTTGTAGAGAAAAAGGTGTAAAACGTGGTTCCTTCTGAGATAAAAGGACACGTTTTGCACCTATTTCTGTTACAGCGGAAAGCTCCTGGTGTTTGGGGGGGTGGTCTGCGGTGTTTGGCTCTGACTAAAATGTCACGGAGGTTGTTGCATCGGCGGTACGATATGAGAGGAGGAGAAGGGAATGCTTCTTTGCATCGTTGTGAAGAACGAAGAATGTTCAGATTGTTGAAAATGGTTCGACGTATGTTCGGAAGGGCTGGATTAAATGTTACTACAAATGGGATTCTGTTAGACTCTTTTCTCTTAGATGTTTCGAGGGCTTCGCTGCGAGGAATCAGACGTACTTTCTCTATTTCTTCTTTAATAAAAATGTGTTTATATCCTCTCTTGATTAAATGGGATGTGAGTGCATTCGAACGAGTGTTAAAGTACTCATCCGTAGAACAAATTCTTCTCAATCGTAAGGCCATGCTAAACGGGATGGATTGTTTGGTGTGAGAGGGGTGGCAGGATGATTTAAGGAGATACTGATGCTTGTCTGTAGGCTTAACATAAAGGTCAGTTTCCAGTCTGCCGTTGATCAGCATTACGTTAACATCAAGGAAGGGGATTTCGTTGTAGGAGAAGGAACTGGTAAATTTGATTGTAGGATGTAGGTTGTTTAAGTATGTGATAAAATCATTTAATTTTTCTTCTCCATGCGTCCATAGAAGAAAGATGTCGTCGATGTAACGCCACCAGATAAGGGGAGAATGCGAAGCACCCGCTAGGGCGTGTTCCTCAAATTTTCCCATGAAGAGATTGGCGTAGGAGGGAGCCATTTTCGTGCCCATCGCTGTTCCATTAATTTGTCGGTAGTGTTGTCCATTGAAAGTAAACGTGTTATTGGTGAGGATCATGCGGATGAGATCACAGAGTCTGGTTGTCTGAATAGTGGGATTGAGTCGTCGGTCTAGAAAATCGCTGCACGCTTGGATTCCGTCTTTGTGAGGTATGTTTGTATAAAGTGAAGATACATCGAGGGTAACGAGTAAAACACCGTCAGGTAGTTGACCAATACTGTTGAGTCTGTTGAGAAAGTGGGTGGTGTCTTTTATGTGAGAGGGAAGTTTGATCACCAGTGGTTGAAGGTGGAAGTCGACGAACTGGGAAATACGTTCTGTGGGATGGCTATTGCTGGAGACTATAGGGCGACCAGGATGACCTTGTTTGTGTATTTTAGGAATGGTGTAAAAGCGTCCTGGTTTAGGAGAGTTTTCTTGGAGGTATTTTGCTGTTTCGTCATCGATCATTTTGTCAGATCGTAAACTGGAAATGTATCTTATAACACATTTGTGAGTGAGCGGAGTGATGTCTTTGTCAATTTTTTCGTAGAATTGTGGGTCATTGAGTTGTCGAAGGCATTCATTTTCGTACCAGTCCATGTCCATGACAACCGTCCCCGAGCCTTTGTCTGCGGGCTTAATGATGATATCTTCTCGCCGGATGAGTCGTTTCAGAGCTCGTCTTTCTCGTTTGGTCAAGTTGTCACGTACTTGAGTTGGCCTGGCGTTGAGTAGTTGTTCTTCTATGGTGTTGGAGAATGCGTCTAGTGAAGCGTCACGCCCGGGATGGGGTGTCCAAGTAGATTTCACACGAAAAGGGTTGTGGTCATTATGAGATGAATTATTGTTATTATCGTGAAAGTATTCATGCAGTCGGAGTCGTCTTATGAAATCAGAAATGTCTGCTCTGAATTCAGACCAGTTGATATGAGTTGGAGTTGGACAAAATTTTAGACCACGAGAGAGTACATTGACTTCATCTTGAGTTAATTGCACGCTTGACAAGTTTATGACAGTGGTGGTGTCTAGTTTCCTATTTGTTTTTCTGCGTTTTCTTCTACGTCTTTTCTGTCTGGATGAGGTGTTATTAGAAGTGATCATGTTTCTGTCTGGGTCAGGATGAATTCTATAAATTCATTGCCCAGTCCGCCTATACTAGAAATAAGGATCTTTCATCGAGAACAATGGATTACGTCTAGTCGTGCTTCATTCTGGTTAACACAACGGAAGAGGTGGGCTTGCAAGAAGTTCCATCCCATTTAATAGAAATGTCGTAAAACGCAAACGTTGACTTATGGCCAATTATATCCCTGGCTTTCACAGCTCAGCAATGGTAAACTGATTTGTTCCTGTCTCTTCGGTCCTAACCGCATTGGTCTCCAACAATCACTAAGAATGAGCAAGTTTTTTTTCCATAGTTCAAAGTTACTGCCAATTAGTTTGTTAACAAAATGTTTCCATATTTATTTACACAGCAAGTGCTTGTCAAAGTACGGTACCTGTCACATGTAAATCCACCAAAAATTACTTTCGGCGAATAACCAGAGAAAAATAAATTTCTCCTTTTGCGCAATGTCACGCAACGCCGGATATGTTCATTTGTTGTTGAATAATGCATTAATAAATAAAACGAGAAAGCAAGGGACCGTGAACGAAAATGCTGCTAGTATACGCAGGATCTACGAGACCACCAAACAATGAACAATAACCTCACGGGAGGAGCCTCGCCCTTCTCCCACCCGGAGCAAAATATTGAGCGCAATGTCACGCAACGCCGGATGTGTTCATTTGTTGTTAAATAATGCATTTTCCCTTTATCCCAGTTTTGTAATCGAATGATAAAGAAAACATCCAACCAGACTGTCGAAAGAGCCAATTGCTGCTCCAAAGAACTTTTCTGGAGAGATTAAAAAAAGTGCACAACGAAGACAAAAATGTTTAGGCACTATTTGGTATCTCACGTGCTTGACCTTGAGGTCAAAGCTCTAAAAAAGAGAAAGCGGCCTGCGAAGTTTGAGAATATTGAAACAACGAGTATGGTTGTAGTACGTGCAGATAGGGTAAGGTATTAAACATTGTCAAGGTTATCTAGGT
This sequence comes from Cladopsammia gracilis, assembly GCA_022457155.1. Taxonomy (NCBI): domain Eukaryota; kingdom Metazoa; phylum Cnidaria; class Anthozoa; order Scleractinia; family Dendrophylliidae; genus Cladopsammia; species Cladopsammia gracilis. The sequence goes on from JAJGOT010000073.1 coordinate 1,895,527, forward strand.
ATTTCATTTACGCTGTCAAAGTGGAATTTTGTCCTTAGGAATCAGCAAATGAACAAACCGTGTCAATCAAAATTTCTTCAGCTTTGAATTTCTCGTGCGCAAAGTAAATTAAATAAAAAACGTTTACAGTTTTGCAGGAGTCAATGTTAACCCCCACCCCGGGACCAGGTGGGGATTAGTGGGGCGAAGTAGGGGGTTTGAGATAAAAAAAAACATCCCGAGGGTGTCTACGTCGGGGATTGGGCACGTACCGAGCCTGCCTTTGTAAAGTCAGCGGTTTTTCATCCCAAGAGGTAGTACTTCATGTATGGGCACACAAAGTTGAGATCTTTGGAGAGGTCAAAGGAGAGGTGAGTTGCTTTTGTTATTTAAATCTATGAATTTGCAATGGAAATCTAGGCCATCTGCTCTCTAAAAGCGGAGCAATACACAAAACAAATATGCATTTACAACTTAAGATGTAACTTTCCATATTTTCTTTGTACCTGCTCTTATTTTTGCGATTTATTTCAATGGATAGTAATTATCTGAATTATGACTCGAAGCTTATAAAATCCTAAAATGTTTTACACTCACTCTACAGACCATGGACTGGAAAACGTTTTTTGTAGTGCAATTAAGAGTAGCATGCCTACGCGACTCCCACTCGCGTGTTTTAGCCTTTAAGAAGGTCCGGTCGTACGAGTATATCTTTTAGAGAACGTTTCCTTTTGTATGACATTAGGGGTGGTTTTTCTTATATTTCGTTTAGTAATGGCTGCTGTTTTATATGATGCCATTGTTTCATGAGGATCTGTTTTAAGTTAGGCACCGATGGATGATATTTCGTTACAAAAGGCAGGATTTTCTTGTCTTCTTTTTGTTTTTGCTGGATCGCTTCATTTCTGTCTTCAAAACTCACTTCTGAGAGGACCCTTTGAACAACATTCTCTGGGTAACCTCTTTCAAGTAGATGTGTTTTGAAGTTATTTATGTTCTCTTGGAATAATGTTTTGGAAGAGTTAGTTCTGAGAAGTCTGAGAGCTTCTCCTTTGATGAAGCCTTTTTTGACTCCAGATGGGCGGCATGTAGAATAATGGGTGTACTGAAAAGTTTCAGTTGCTTTGAAATGGGTGCGTACATCGAGCACCGATTCAGCTATGAATCTCTCGCCTTTATAAACGTTAGTGTCCAAGAAGCATATTTCTGTTTCAGATATCTCAGCCATAAATTTTATGCTTTTATGATGTTTGTTTGCATGTTGTGTCTGCATTATTACTCATGTGCAAAGCACAGTAAGTTAAAAAAAACCCGTTCGTTTCTCCTTTTTTATTATTATTTTTATTATTATATTTTGTGTCACTATTTTGCATGCAAATTTATGCACGCATATTTTAAATTGTGCACTTCCGGTTCATAGCTTTGCCATTTGCACTTCCTGTTTAGTGACTTCCGGCTACTCTCACTTCCGGTAAAACAGCGTTACTGAAGTGTCACGACAGCGTCTCCTACAACGGTACTTACATTAATACGTTAGGATACTAGCAGTAATCGGAGATTATGGAGACGCGTTCGAAGGAACTTCCGGCGAAAATGAGCGCCTGAAAAAAGAAGCAACAGGGGCGGCCATTTGGAAGACCGGACACCAAAAAATCTCAAATTTTACTGCATGTAAGGCACAGGGAAGCCAACACGAAATTAGGATTGCGTTCCTCGAACGCGATAACACTCAGACGAATCACTGGCTTCATTGTGATACAGCCTTCATTTACAAAACATTCAATAGTATTTAAACCAACGTGGTTTGCAGTAACGATGTACGATGAAAGGAGTAACTCTTCTCCATGTCGGACATCTTCTTATCATGTTTAAAATATATCATAAAACTTTCTTACGCATGCGCATGAGTATAGGCTGCTTGGAGCCTCTTGTTTAATATTTAAAATCAATGTAACGATTCTCCGACTTCTGGTAGTAAAACCGTTGTAAAAAAGTTCGTTTTAAAAACGTTGTGCGTGGATTTGCGGTAATGCTTCGCAGAGAAATCTGCTTCATCTTGGCTTGGATATTCTTTCCACATTGCCGTGACTCGATCAGGTCATGAACACGAACGGAAATCAAAAGCCGACCAGGGATAGCTACCGGAAAAAAACAATCTCGTGTTTCATTTCCCATAATTTTTTTGCCCTTTTTCTGTTATTTCTTAATTGCACAGGAAATCTCTAAACTTTGCTGTCAAGATGGTGCAGCAAATACAATTATCCTTTGGGTTTAATTTCCCTCTCCCGGCCCGCTTTTCTTCAAAGGTGAAAGTTTCTTCAAAGTTTCTTCAGCAGCAAAAACAACTCCCCCACGTGGTAGGAGCATTTGATGACTTTGGTAGGCGAACGATGGCGAACATCTTGGGACGGCTTGTTCCCCGCAACACGTGATGTGGCACGCGTGATGCGGGTGACAAGTTGGTTCCAAGGTACGGAACTTGATATTGTGTACGGGTCATTGTGCAATCTATTTACGACTGCTTTCTTGTAGTCGTTCTTAGTTTGTTACAAGCTACACCGCGCTGACGAGCCCCAAGGAGGGCGAAACAGCTGTCCGTGGTTGCTACCCTGCTTTATCGGTTTCTGTTACCTTTTTACGTAATCAGATCAGCCTTGCAGTTTGTCGTTTATGTTTGTTCATTTTTTGGCTGATTAGGTCTTTCGTAGATCCTACGTATCGTTTACCGCATTATCGTTTGCGGTTCTTTGCAGATTTTGGAACGATGTCCCCCTGGATCAGGGGAATTTGTCAACATTTGACCGAGGTTGTTTTCAAATCCCCACCTGGTGCCGGGTGGAGGGGGGGGGGGGGAGGGGGATAGGGGTTAACATTGACAGAACTTTTCAACATCTTAAAGCCTGAATCTCAGGAAATTTCATTTTTTGACACATGGAAAAGATTTAACCGGGTTATTATTTCAGTCAGTATGAAAAGTGATCAACCGTCTAATTAGTTATGCACGTATCACTCAAAATTTTATCCGACTTCGGAGATCTCGTGCGAAGATTAAAATTAAAAACCCATTCCAGGTTTTACATATATTTTAGTATAATTGTTATGCACTTCATAGCATGAATCGTGGCGAAATTCATCTTTGGGTACATGGAAAAAAATCGGATCGCAATATGGCCGTAAAATCGCAATTTTTGTCAATTCGAAAAGTGCGTGCCTTAAAATGTGAATTTTTGCATTTGAATTGATTGCAAAGCTGACAATCTCACATCAGATAAAATGTTTAACACTTCCCAAATCAACGTTTTAGTCAGATGTTCCAAACCTTTTTCTTTTTTGCACACGATTGATGTTTTGGTAACTACTAATTTTGCCATCAATTTTGCCCGGCCGTTTCGAGCCCGACGGCAGCGAAAATATATTTTTCCGATTTTCTCAAAATTAAAGCGGTCTTTTAAAAAACAAACAACATTACGATTATTAACTTAGTGTTACCTCCCAACACACCAAATATGGGCGAAAAACAAATTTTCATTGTGGCCGCTGAATTTCGATTTTGCTCAATATTTTCTGGCATTCGCTCTTAACGTTTTTAGTCAGCCTACGCCGACTACGCCGTGGCATTGCGATAAGCCAGGAAACGTTAACCAAGTCGAATATTAAATAGCTATTCTACCAGTTTAGAAAAAAAGAAAACACTCAAAGCTCGGAAAATTCGCATGGTTAAAGAAATTGTTTTAATAGTTTTAGCACAGTTTTCATCCTGTAAAAACGCAGTAGCTACACTTTAACTTTAGCGATTCAGGCATCTCCCGTTGGTCAGATTTCAGATTTTTTTTATTTATTGCACTATTTCAGAAATTTACAAAAAAAAAAAAAGAAAATTACAATGCGTCAGAAAAAACAACTACAACAACAACATTAAATTACAAAAATCATTAAAGTTGGAATGTGCGCAGTGACCAAAGTAGCTTAGGCCCTCTTTACATGGAAAGAGGATGATCCTAGTGCTAGGATGATCCTAGAAGGTTTATTTGGTTTACATGCAAAAATGCGGTGCTAGGATGATCCTAGCGCTAGCATCATCCTACCTCTCAGATAGGATGATCCTAGCGCTAGGATCATCCTATTCGCATGTAAACTGAAAGCAGAAAACATGTCGCGCTCGGATGATCCTAGTGCTAGGATGATCCTAGCACTAGGATCATCCTCTTTCCATGTAAATGGGGCCTTAGGCTTTCGAGTTGGTCACTGCCACGTGTAACTTACTGGCGTAGACATTTAATAAACGTAAAGCAGAGGCTGGAGAAATTAAAAGTGCATAAGGTTATACTACAATTTTATATGTATAAAAAAAACTACGGAAATAGGAGAGCAGTGAAATCAAATTACACATTGGGTGTTTAAAAGGTACAGTTTATATTGTTTGTAGAAGCTATTAAACGGGAGTTTTTTTTAACTTAGAGGGAATTTCTTCCCAGATTTTTGGCCCAGTAAAAGCAAAAGTGGCAGCTCCATAATTATTAATATATCCATAATCATCAAAACATCTGAAAATTTCTCGTTGTTTTGATATAAATTTAAGCGAACCCGTAAACTTATCTATTTGTCGTGTGTTAGTCTGAGTAACTTATATCTTCACATATTCTGAATTTATATCCCATTATAACATGGCATTGTTGGTTCGCGTTTTGTGATTGTGGACGCCTTGAAATTAAGCTTACGTTTATGAAAAACGTGGATTCACTAAAAATGATTCCAATGCTTCAGGTTAGCAGCAGATGCAGTTTTAAAGATGGACAACTCCTTGTCAGAGTATGAGCTTTTACGGCTCAGAAACATCAAGAGGAACCATGAATTCCTAAAGAGTGTAGGTAAGTCCACAGAAGCCGCCTCGCTGAGGAGACACTGTGTGTTTTTAGAAGATGCCCTGATGGGGGTACTCTGCAAATTTTTGGGTGGGGGTGTGCCGCTGGGACTCTGAGACCCTTAACCTATACTAGACCATTTTAGCTGCATTTTGCAACCCTATTATAGACTAAACACCGAAAAACCCTACCCTATCCTAGACCTATTCCAGACTCGCTATTTTCGAGAAACTCGTTCACTATCACCGTCTAAGATGCCAGGGGTCAGTAAAAATGCCGTACTGCCCGCCGTACCGATTTTTAAATGCCTTTTGCCAGTAAACCTCCTCTAAACTAAATTCTTCACGCAACTGATCAGTTTCGCAGAAAGTGATACGCTATTCTAGACCAAATGTCTCTGATTACTATACCCTTTCCCAGACTAACCTGCCTCATATATGGGAGTACCCCCCCCCCCCCCTCCCCCGGAGAAGATGCCACACGATTGACTTCTGTTTGTGTTTGTGTTTAAATTCAACAGTTGCAACTGTGGAATAATTTTCTTGTTCTTTTAGTTGGTTGGTCAACAGAAATTTCTAACCGCATAAAAAAATGTCTATTTAGAATCCATGATTGCCACATCCATAGTTAGATTTGTGTTCTGTGGTTATTTAATGCTTGCATCGGTTATCAATTTACGGCATACTGTAAGCCAAATTTAGAGCTTTTAAACTGCCAAAAAATGAAGTAAAAATTACTGTTGTTTTCCTTTGTTTCTCTGTGTTTATTATAATGATTTGAGGCTCTTGAAAGCGGTTTTTTTTATTTCATAACAACGGCTTGTTAAACTCAAAAGAAGAGAAATTGCCCTTCCTTTCTCTCAAACGGAGGATGGGAAGCCTGTGTCGCAACTTATCCCTTATGGTTCTTTACTTTTCAGTCTCCCACAAGCGGACACTTATGATTTTTCCCATGTGGGTGTGTGTCACGCGAGCGTCCTCTGCGTTTGTGGAAATTTAGGAAGAGAATAGTGTGACTATCTTTCTGTCTGACTCACTTTCTATGTAAGATAATTTAGTAAAATCTGTACTATTGAAGTCTTATGGTTGTTCATTAGCACTAAAGATAGTTTATATGAAAGCTCAGTAAGTTGAAGAAAAGTATCTATATCAGGGCAATCGGATTGGTCGATAGTAAGCTTACAGACTAGTAAGCTCTTTCATTCTCACATGATTCTTATATATCTACTATATATGTACTATGTTATTATCTATCTATTAGTAGCAAACAAAGTAAAAGCTCTTCGTATATTATACATGTCAGGTCTTCCTGTTCCCGCGGTTCCAGCTGGACTCCCAAGTCGTACTCGTAAAACACCTGCTAAAAAGCGAAAGACGCTGTCCGCCAGCAATGAAACTGAAAGTTCAAACGAGAGCAGTGATGATAGCGATGAAGATTGGATTCCAGGATCAGAAGAAGCAAGAAAACGAAAAAGGATGATCAAGAGATTCATTCCAGGTATGCAGACTTACAGATTATATAGAAAAGTTTCTTTATTTATCGTACCCTAATGATGATTCAGTTCAGACACTTTATATACACAGCAATTTGCCTTGTTTAGTTTGCCTCTTTTCATACTTCTGTTATTTTTTCAGATTTTCGTCCAAAACCTCCGACAGTTCCTGTTCTTAATAGACAAAAGGAGCCCAGTAAAGTGGGAGGCGTTATAACACAGGTATACTGACTATAAAAACTACTTTTAAGACAACCAAATATACAATCATACATGTTTTCATTTACCTCGCTACTTAAGATGAAGCGGGTTCCACAGTTATCACTTATTCTTCAGTGAACTTTAGTAACTGAAGGCCGCCATAGGCTCGATTTCCAGCGTAGTTTATGAGTCCATTTTTTCATCTCGGAACACGGGCTCACTAAAGGACCAGAAATTGAGCCCTTTGTAGAAAACAATGTAATACAAAAGTGGGTTGGATGATTTTAAACTCGCCATTATGATCAAGTTTAAGATTATTTTGAATCGAAATGAGGATCAAGTATCTCTTGATACCTGAAACGTATTTTTAAAATATCGGGAAAAAAAACTTGATCCCACATTTTAATCTCCAAAAATGTACTATTATATTTTTGAGTGTCTTTATACCTTAGTTTTACTATTATCTAATACAGGAGGAGAACGAGGAAAATGACTCAAGTGCGTTTGATGCACTCAGTCGGCTGGGAGAGGAAATGGAAGTCATTTCGGAAACTGAAATTTTAGTGACTGAAAAGCAAAGGAAAAGGACAACGAGTGCAAACAAACAACGCCCTGAGAAACAGCGTATTCAGTATCGCACGCGAGGAAAACAGTACTCTTACTGTGAGGCTGAAGTACCAAATGATGACCACTACATCCGTAAGTAGAAACACAACGGTTTTCATTTTTATATATAGTCTTGAAAGATCAGAATGCCGTTTGCAAGTTAAAATCTTTTTGGCTCAAGTCTCTATTCCAATTCAATAAAAATATAAGTATCGGGCTTTCTTGCTTTGTCCGTGAGGGTTTCTTTAATTTTCTTAACTTCGGGATTACTAATTCATTAAAGAATATATAATCCAGATTGATGTTGTTGTTTACAGTTTGTGAGGAGTGTCAAGTCCTCCATTATGGTGATTGTCCAGTACATGGCCCATTACAGATTATAGAAGACAGACATCAGGAGGAAATTTCTAACCTGACACCCGCAGTAGCTTCACTGCCTACAGTTCTAACAATCCGCGAGTCTTCAATTCCGGGAGCCGGTTTGGGTGTTTTCAGCAACTCTCAGATTCCCAAAAGGGTTAGATTTGGTCCTTATAAAGGAAAAAAGACAGGATGGGAGCACATTACCGATAAAACAGATACTAGTTACATGTGGGAGGTAGAGTATTATTTTCTATTAGCTATTATTTGTAGACTTATTGTTTCGTTTTTGAGATAGTGTCCGTACAAGTCTCTGTTTCAGCTCCTGATCGCAATACCGCGAAACCAACCCACAACAGTACACACTCTGCCATTAGGTGATAGGAGGTAATCAAAATAATAAAGATACAGTGTGCGGCGGTACAGTCCGATTAATCAAAGCATACACATTATTGTATCGATATTACATTGTTAGTACTAGTATTGCTTTCCAGTACTGTCTGTACGTATTTTGTATAAAAAATACGGAGAACTTGGTATTTTTAGGCTTATTCCGGCTCAATGCTTTTCGGTCGAACTTAAGAAATATATCATTATTATTTTTACATTTGTAGATAGTAAAAGATGGAAAGTTCAATCATTTCTTAGATGGCCGCGATGAATCTCATAGTAACTGGATGCGGTATGTAAATTGCTCTCGCTGTGAGGATGAGCAGAACTTGGTTGCTTTTCAGTTTAGAGGGGAGATATACTACCGCACGTACAAACCTATAAATCCAGGAAAAGAACTTTTGGTGTGGTATGGAGAAAGTTACGCCAAAGATTTGGGAATATCACTTAGTGATAATCATGAAGAGGGAGAAAGGAAAGGTATGTATATCAACAACAAACCCTTCGCCGGTACCAAGTGCACCATAACTAAACGGGACAACAAGACTGGAATTTGTAAAGTCTGTGTGAAGTTCAAAGCACGAATTTATTTTTTGACGACTTTCCTAATTAATATGCTGAATACTGAGACTGAGTTTTTAAACGTGCTTTTCCTCAAACACATTCCGGTCTCTCTGTTTATATCGCTGTTGCCGATTACGGGAAGGCATGAGAGGAATCCCGTTTAGTTTGATCTCCATTTTTATTGTAATGTCCCTTTGAAACAGTATTAGGTTTTTATAAGTTGAAAGTCCCAAAAATAAACATTGAACAATATTTATGGCTTTGAACTTCCACACAATTGTACAAACTTCCAGTCTTGTTGTCTGATCTCCCGCCATTAAGCCCTTTACTTGATACAATTTGGAAATTAAGTGGGGAAAGCTGGTGATGCTCACTGAAAATTGTTTTGTGTGTTCATTTGAGTATATATATGCAGTAAAATTAAAATACTGATCCAGAAAATACCACTGAAGGAGTATTAGAAAAGGCACAATTCAGACAATCGAGAAATTAACTGCATTCTTTTTATTGGGCTCGACTTTCATCACTATTAAAACCGGCCAGGGCTCGAAATTGCGACCAATACGGTCGCATTTGCGACTTAATTTTTGTGTTTGCGACTAAAACTTCCAGAGGAGTCGCAAATTTGCGAGTAGTTTTCGCCTTGGCCAATAACGAAATAAAAAGCCTAGCAGTCGCTACTTTGCCATTATTTTTGCCGAAATAAATAAACAAATGAAAAAATATATTGTTGTGTGCCTTGATTATCGTAGAAATTTGAAGATATGGGGTAAAATTGTACGTAATTTACCCGCAATGTTACGACGCAACGCTATTCCCTCGATCGCGGCCGCCATTGCAGCGGTTTCTTATTCATATGCATTGCAGGCTCATATTTTTGTTTGTTAAACCGCTGGATTAGAGCTGTCATCGCGGCCGATCGCGGCCAGGTGGAATCGGCCAAAGTATCTTCAATTTCGCAACGGTGACGGACGTTCAAGTGGATATGTTCAAGATTGTATCCTTTCTGGAAGCTAATTTCACCAAAAAATATAATTTTGAGTTGTACACTAGTTTTAAGATCGAGAAAAATGTCTTGATCGTTACGATTGTGGCGGCCAAGTTTATAGTTTTGCATGTTTCGTTCTGTACATGTACAGTCATCATTAGAGATAACGTGAAAGCTGTTGAAGTAATAAAATCAGTCTTGTTAATCATTTGTTAGTCAAAGTTTTTGTTTAACTAATTGTTGCTACTTAGTTTTGCGACTAAAATTTGTGAACTTGCGACTTGATTTTCGTATCTAGTCGCAAAATGGCGACTGAACTTTTTTTTTTATTTCGAGCCCTGAAACCTGTAAAACCATTGACGTAAAGCAATGAAAAACAAATAAGTTGTAAAAGTAAGAATCAGCTTGTGAGGTTTAAAGTCACGAGCTATAACATGTATAAAAGTATAGACCCTAAAATGTGAATGTTTATGGGGGGGGGGGGGGGGGTGGGGTGCTTGCTAAAATTATTCCCAAATCTATTTTTTACACGAAGAAAACTTTCATTTATTTTCATTTTTAGGAAATGCATACACATGCGAGGGCTGTAAAAAGATGTTCACCTCCTTAAACTTTCTGCAGAGACACAAGAAACATTATTGTTCATCTAGGACGGGAGTGAAGACACATTTGGAATGTGAAAAATGTGGAATGAAGTTCACATCACTAAGTTATCTTGATACTCACACCTGTAATGATCTGACCAATGGCAATCAGCTCCGACCTCACGGCACCGGTAAAAATATATACAATTCTACAAAATGCAAAAAACTGTCTAGTCATCCGATCACACACCTCCGTACTCACACAGGTGAAAAGCCATATCAGTGTACACAGTGTAACAAGGCGTTTAACCACTCTGGTGATCTGACCAAGCACCTCCGTACTCACACAGGTGAAAAGCGATATCAGTGTACACAGTGTAACAAGGCGTTTAACCAGTCTGGTGATCTGACCAGGCACCTCCGTACTCACACAGGTGAAAAGCCATATCAGTGTACACAGTGTAACAAGGCGTTTAACCAGCCTCGTGATCTGACCAGACACCTCCGTACTCACACAGGTGAAAAGCCATATCAGTGTACACAATGTAACAAGGCGTTTAACCAGTCTGGTGCTCTGACCACGCACCTCCGTACTCACACAGGTGAAAAGCCATATCAGTGTACACAGTGTAACAAGGCGTTTAACCAGCCTCGTGATCTGACCAGACACCTCCGTACTCACACAGGTGAAAAGCCATATCAGTGTACACAGTGTAACAAGGCGTTTAACCAGTCTGGTGATCTGACCACGCACCTTCGTACTCACAAAGGTGAAAAGCCATATCAGTGTACACAGTGTAACAAGGCGTTTAACAAGTCTGGTCATCTGACCACGCACCTCCGTACTCACACAGGTGAAAAGCCATATCAGTGTACACAGTGTTACATGGCGTTTAATGTCTCTAGTGCTCTGACCACGCATCTCCGTACTCACACTGGTGAAAAGCCATATCAGTGTACACAGTGTAACAAGGCGTTTAACCAGTCTGGTGATCTGACCACGCACCTCCGTACTCACACAGGTGAAAAGCCATATCAGTGTACACAGTGTAACAAGGCGTTTAACCAGTCTGGTAATCTTACTAGGCACCTCCGTACTCACACTGGTGAAAAGCCACATCAGTGTTCACAGTGTAACAAGCTTTTTAACCAGTCTAGTGATCTGACCAGGCACTTCCGTACTCACACAGGTGAAAAGCCATATCAGCGTACATAGTTTGACAAGGCTTTGAATCAGTCTAGTCCTCTGACCAGGCATCTTCGGTCTGTATCGGTAAAATGCATATCAGTGTAGAGAGTGTGCGAAGGTGTTTAACTGGTCTTTTCTGACCGCACACCTCCGTACATGCAAAGAAACTTAGAAAATAATTTATATAGAATTTAAGGTTGGTGTTTCCCTATCAACATTACATTACGAAACGTCTTGTAAAGGAAATTTAGGTTACCACAGAAGAAAGAGGCTTTTATCAGTGGAAGTCTAGGTTAAAAAATGCATTGTTAAGGTTTACTGATCGTTTACAATTAATTTAGGGTTGGAAGGAATTTGACACTTACCTCACTCGGAGGTCGATAAATTCTATCACAATAAACAAATGCCATAAAATTCCATCAGTTTTGAAATTCCTGATTGTTGAGACCTTCTTGTAGTCTGTTTGAGTTTCTTTGATTCCAAATTCTACTTTTTAAAAGTTCTTGGAAAAAAAATGCCTAATACGAAATTAGCCGTGAAATCAGTGGACCCACACATATGGACCCCGCTTACCGTTGTAGCCTAGTCAGAAAGAGTCTGTGAAGGATAAGGCAATAATCGGGGATGGAGGTCATAACTCTTTAGCATACATGACAGGCGCTTTAAAAGTGGCGCGCGAGCGCGGAGGCAAGCAACAAACGTTCAGCGCTCATTCGTTCTTTGCCTCAACACCCGCGCGTCGCAAAGCGGCTGTTATGCAGGCTAAAAGCGCTTTGATTTTCTACGTTTTTTGGTTAGAACAGCCTACTCCTCACAGTCTATTAGTTCTGAAAGTAACGACCCCCCAAAAGTAGCGATTAAATTTTAACGGTTGTTAGCAATTCCCGAGAGTAGCGACTGTCTAAAAGTAACGATCCCCTGATAGCAACTACCCAGAGGTAAAATGAATTTCTATAAGAAACAAAAGCGGACACGTGCGTGAAGATCGCATGAGCGCTCCCAACAATTCACCCATACGGCTCACAATTCAATCTAAGATTGCTCGCAAAAGAACCCTTTACAGAATTCTTTCGACTGCTAAGGACAGACTTATCTGTTCGAAGACCCCCGATAATTACCTTTTTAAATAAAAGAAATTCTGTCAATGTTTTCTCGTTATCCCTTTTTGCCATCTAAAATTGCCACCTGAAAGAAGCGATGGTAAAAGGCTGCTAAATCCAAAAGTAACGAGAGTCGCTACTTTCGGGATTTTACGGTATGTTTTCATTTCCCATGCAGATATCTTTTCTTGTGTGGATGGGCAAATATAAACAGGTTGCTTTACTGCGAAACCCCCAAGGTGGGCGACCCCTCACTTTAGTAGCTAGATTTATGTAATCCTGTGCTCATTGCAAGAGAGATAAAGGCCCGAGCAGAAGGCCCGGCTGTTTACACATGCGATTTTTGTCGCGCTCTCCAATGCAACTTTTGTCGCAAGTGTAAACTAGGGGCGATTTCCTGTGCGATTCGGGTGCGATATTTGCTGCGATTTCCCAAAAATCGCCGCCAAGTTGACAAATCGCCGCCCGTTTACACATGCGATTTGAAGATGCAACTTGCGCGCGACAAAAATTGCCCAAAAATCGCCTGTGTAAACGGGCCATAAGATATCGTCTTTGTTATGATGGCGTCGCGCGAGCGGTACAAATTCTAGTAATTTTCCGGTGACGCTTTGGGGTAGACTTACCCTGGGTGCCAGAGGTTTTTATTTTTTAGTGAAAACGGCGAGTTTGAGCGGCGAAGCCGCGACAACGAGGCACTTAACAACAAACAACGATTTTATGTTCAATTTAAAACATTTATTACATGCTGTTAACATCACTCGAGTGAACGAATAAAACTATACAAAAATAATCTGACAGATGTAGCAGTTAAGGTGATTTCCACTTCTTAAATTACCAAATACACCGTTCAGTCAACAGTCACAGACCAGTGTATGTAACTATCCTTATGAACAAAACGTCCTCATTTAATCCACTGTTTGTAAATACCGAAAATAGTAAATCTGCAGTGACTTATGCGGAACATCTTATCATCACAATCTGACAGTACTTTAGACGAATACAGCTCCCAGAACTTTAATTCGACACTGCATCTTTCCTCTTCTGTTTGATATTTCCATTACTTATAAATCTATCTTAAAGGCCTCGAAGTATGCCATTGTAATGCAGAAAAACGCCAAACTTATCAATTACTCAAGTGTCTTCGTAGCATTAGATTGGATTCCATAGATGGCCTATTTACAAATCGTTCAAGAGTCTTGTTGGCGGTTGCTTTTATTTCATAGTGTTCACTGCGTTCACGCATTTTGCCATGGTCTGCGAGGCGCGGCTAATGGCGTCCGTCATGTAGAAATCCTTAAGTTCCAGAATACTGGGCTGCAGTGGATTCTTGGGAGGCTGGGCTTTGGAGCTCTAAAGAATAAAATAAATTACCATGAATAAAGAAAGGGGCTGTATCACGGGAAGTTTGACCTTTTTTGGTCCAAAACTATGATACAATGCCTTTACTTATTTATAATTACAAAATAACAAACACCATGAGAAAGAAATCAACCAATTCTTGAAAGAGGAACAAATCATGGTGTTTCGATCCGTTCTAGCCCACTTTGGAGACAAAAAATGTGAGAACTTGAAAAAATTAAGGCTAAGTTGCCCCTTTAATATTAAACGAAACTAAATAGTCTACGTCGAACTCGGTCTGTCGTTCACGATTTCTGAATCTATGCTGTTTGCGTGGCAAACGGGAGAAAGAAGAAGGAGAGGGAACTGCTCCATCTCCGCCCTTCGTAGTGGGTACGCGCTCAAATCCTCGTCTCCCACAAGCGCACGCTATGATCATGATAAGAATACATTATGAGCGAAGGTGACTCGTATTAGAATTTTGCTTAATTTGTTCTGTTACCTGCATCAAACCCACTGCTAAGTTAAAGAAGTTTGCCTCCTCCACATCACCATACCGAGTCAAGTTCGGAGAAACTTCGGAAAGTCTTCGCCTGATTTCGTCCAGGTTGTCGTAGGGGAGGGTATTACCGGTGATCTGTTGGCGAAGCACAGTATAATTAACAACAAAGTATAATTAACAAACTTTTCACTCAATTTCGTCGTAAAAACGTTCATAGTCATGACTGCCCATACATTCCATCAACTGACTTCGGCTGGATTGTTTTGTTTTGACTGAAATTTTCTTTCAAACTTTATTTTCTATCGGTCCTTTACGTCTTCTTTTTAAATTTGTCATACAACTTTTTCACTCGCTGCCAAGAAGACCAGCGTGTGGCATGAATATTTTCGCGGGATCTAATTTTCGCGAATTTCGCCACATTTATTATTCGACTATGACGTAATTTTGCCTGACAAGGAAAAGAGAACACGCAAAATATCCCAGCGTATTACACAGTAGATTGTTGTATTACACCCTAAGTGTCCCGGTTTGAAGATACAGAAACTATATAATAAAAACAATTTCAGTCGAATAATAAATCCCTTATTCAATGGTTTAACAGATGATAAGTGCAGACATTTTACTCATTGCTCGCATTTTTCTCGCCCTGAGGGGCTCGAAAAAATACTACACGGCCGTCTGATGCGGCCGTCTTGGCGGCCATTTTGGATGACGTCACGGCCCTCCAGCAGCGTCACAACCCATAATATTTACCTTGTCTTGTAGAGCACATCGCGGGCTATCTAAAATATTTCCGAAATATTGCAACATCGCAAAAACCCAAGGGGGGGGGGGGGGGGGTTGCAACACCCCCCTTGTACCACGGTGGGGGTATAAGTTTGCGTGTACGTTCGAGGGTTAAACCACAGACTAAGGTGTATTTACGCCACCCGTTAAAGGCAATGGCAGGGTTGCTGTTTATACATGTATAGTGGTAAAATATAGAAAATTTAAGGTAAAATAAACAAGACAACACTGTATTTCCTTGTTATATACAATTTCCGTACGTTAAAAACCGCGAAAAATTAAATTTTGTTCCCAGCGGCAACATCTAAAATCCTAATTCGTGAAAATTTGTTCCCGCGAAACGCAAAAAATCGGCAATGCGCGAAATTAAAATCCGAAGAAAATTTCATGCCCAAGGTAATTCCCGCTCTTTACGCACTTCAGGGATAAGGAACGAGCTTTGTGGTTGGTCCGATTCCGATTCAGTCCACCTTGTTCTCACTAGATCATAGGCGACAGAAGCGGAAGAAAAAGAAAACCCACTGATCCTTCTGATCACAATTAAACATTAAGGGTCAGTAATTTAAACGAAGTTTAACTTCTCCCATTTCAATCTGGCCAACTCTAATATTTAAACGCTATTTACTGTAACCAATGTCAAGTAGGCATATCACACAGACTATAAAAACATTTATCTCCTGAAATAACCAACTTATAAACAGATATGGAGGTCCATTAATTTTCTAAAACCGCGGTCTAAGTTAGACTTAGTTTAAATAACCGGCCCTAAGGCTCCGTACGTTTACGACTCCGACAACCAACCCTTAAACTGAGTATCACCTCACTCACGCTCATCAGCTTTAATCAACTGTTCCCAGGCGTTCATTTCTGAAACCTTCTGAAAAACCGAAAGATTTTCTAAAAAAATTGAAATTCTATCAAGCGGCGTTGTAGTTTTTAGTTCGCAAACCTGCTAGACTTGTTTTGTCAACTATTAAAGGATTTTATTTTTAAGCTTTCAAAATCATCAAAAACTGAATCTTTGTGGTAAACATTCTGCATAAAACACGGCTTTTTTTTCTTTGGCCCCCTTAACGTTTTCTTGGACTTTTGAGAAACGCATGGGATGGTGCGCTATTCCGGCTTCTTACTAACTCACCTCTGAAAGCGCTCTAATGATCTTCCAGTCATCTCTCGCGTATACTGGTGGCGTGACAGCCCTTCTCGTTTGCTGGGCCCGCCCCTCTGTGTTGACGTAAGTTGCCGTCTTTTCTGTGTACGCTGCGCCGGGAAGGATGACGTCAGCTATGTGTGCACCCTGGTCGCCATGATGACCTGAAGAGAAAAAAATGAAGGAAACAAAAAAATCAGAAATAAAAAGGGGAAATAAGCTTTTTAATTATAGAGGAAAGACAACTTTTGTACGAAAATTCACCAAAAATATAAAAACAGGAGGACCTTTGTAGAAAGGTGTGGGCACCTTAATGGAGACTTTGTGCACCTGGCGTTTAAACGTCTGTAAAATTTCCCGCCTTCGAGAAGCTCTAACTATGCGATTTCACAAGATTGATACGACTCACAGACTTGGCTATTTTACTAATTTTGAGGTGCTCTTTCCAGCAGTGTCGTTAGAGTTTCGCTACAAAAAAAAACGTGGAAGGGTTGCTTGGAAGCCGTGTAGAATAGAAGTTGTCTGTTTCGCCCTATGTAATATTTAAATCAATGCCTGCTACGCAGGCTAATTTAACGGAAACCAAGAATAACCACATGCCTTGATAGACAATAAAGCAGTCTTTAGGAAGATCTTCACGCTTGACTAGACCAGCATCCTGATGAGAAAAAATATAAAACTTATACATACGACTACATTAAAACAATATTGTCACATTATGAAGATAATTTTTCCAGCATTGATAGTTTTGAAACTATGAAAATATTTTTCCTTGTTGTTGCAAAATTAGCCTGCGAGCAAGTTCTCGTACTAAAGGGTTGGGGGAGGGGTTGGGGGAGGGGTGGGGGGAGGGGGTGAGGGACCCCTCCCCCCTCCCCCAAATCCCGAGCCCCGGCCGAGAGCTTGCTCGCAGGTTATTACTTAACTAATACGTACCCTGTGCAGCGTATATAGCGTGTACATCAGCAAACCTAGGGCCCTTTAGTCTCATTTATTCAGCAATTCCTTCACAGCTGTTTTGGGTTGTCACGCAACAAGTTTCCACGTTAGAGGGGACAAACATTGTGTGACAACCCAGATAATGGCTGTGATAAGAGACAATGGTGTGTGGGTTGTCATTTACGCCCAGATTTTTACCCAAGAAGTGAAATGGAGTGTAACTTACAGCTCCCAGCAAAAACAATAACTTGGGTTTTTCTGTCATTTTGTTGACTCCTGGCTTGTATCCAATGTCCAAAGCTGCCACTTGGCTGGCAACCTAACAGCAACAAAACCACAGTTTGTCAAGAGTCATGGCACAAGAAACAGAACAAGACTGTTCTTTACACCTTTCACCCCCATAGCCAAACCAAAAGCCATGAGATGTTCTAAATTATAGAATCTGGTGAAATTCCCATGGTGTTACCATTGAAATTTATTTTAATCAGTACTTGTTTTGCAGTACTGACGAAGCTCTGCTACCGGACACCTCCACAATATGGACACTTTTATTATGGACAATCCTCTTGGTCCTGAAGATACCAAGATCCTTATAATCCCTACCTCTATAATACAGACACCTCTATAATGCGAGCCCTTGTATTAAGAAGGGTGGACTGCATTTAATAAAAAACAGGCCACAGCTGTTCAAAAGGTGGACAATGCTATCCATTGGATACAAAATGTAAATCACTTTCCTATGGATAAGTGTTAACAAAACCAATTGTGTTATCCACCAGATGACAACTGCAACCTGAACTTTAGTTAAAGGATCAAAAATGCACATGGGAATTTGTGTATGTACAAGCCGAGAACTCCTTGTTTTTTTTTTCATACATCCAGACAAATGTTCACTGTTATCAGTGACTATTGTCAGTAACTGGCATTTCAACAGTCTAATTTAACAGATGTACATTGTACTACAACATTTTCATCACATAGTCAAGTGAAGATGACAATGAAGCTTGTGCAGCTTACATACCCTGTGCAATACATTAAGGACCTTCCAGTCTTTTTCGACTTTCTTAGATTTCTTCAACTTGAGCGACATGTCAGCGACTATTTGATGCACAGCTGCGCCTTCCTGTCCCTGAAGAACAGTGTTACCCACCAATATCATAGGGCGCTCAGCATCTGCCAACACCTGCAGATAAATTTTGGACAAACAGGCACTGTTAATGATCATTAATACATACAAGCCACATCAAAAGAATGGATCTGCTAAAAATTTACTCAGAGCAAATACAGCAAATTTAATAAAGAATTTGTGGGGGTAAATATTTAAAATATTTGTAGGGTAAATTTGGCGTAAACACAGTAAACACAACATTTATTCAGCATATTTGCTTATGTTGTGTTAATGTCATGCAAATATGGCATTGATCACATTTGAATCAATTTTACCCATCTGTAAATCAATCATTCTTTTTCTCTAAGAAAATTTGTCATGGACCAATTCTATTGTCTGAGGCCTCAAACTTAATGTCAGTATGTTTAGATGACTGAAATCAAAATGTTCATACAAGCCTCATATACATGTATTACAAGACAGGCTTTGTGTTTATATTTCTTTAAAATGTGCACCCCAGTATGAGCACACCTTGACAATCCTGTCTTCAGTTTTAAAAACCACATTTTGTAAGTTGTTTTTATACCTTTGAAAATGCACGGTTTCCTGACACAATCTCTTTGAGTACGCTTGCTGTGTCACCAACATGCTGAAAGATAGAAACAAAACAAAAGATCACATTAATCGTGATAACACAATACGGTAAATGTACATGTATGACTGAAGAAGACAGAATTTATAACAGAGATCATCAAGTTATGATTTTAAGTGTTACCTCATAAGTGTAAGTAAGATCCACTTTAGTACCAACCAGTCCTACTTGAAGGTCATTGTGCATCCATCTACATATAAAATTAAACAGAAATAATCAATATGACACATGGAAGGCACAGGGCCCACATTAGTTTTTTTTCCCCTTATGGTGGAAAAATCCCAGCTTGTTTTCTCTTATTGGATAAGTAAAAACTGACAAAGAAACATTTCACTTTCATCTAGGGCCCGGTTGTTCGAAAGCTGGTTAACGCTAACCCAGGATTAAAACATAACCGAGGATTTCATTTCTGTTGTTAGAAGTGTTTTCAAAAGCTAATTATAAGTTATATGCAAAGAAAAGTCAGAGACGAAACTAAAGGGCAAAACTACTTTGGAAAAATCTCCATTGATTACAGCCATGCTCCGTCACGCGTGACCAGTAATCTAGAGAATGAAATGAACATTTGAATATTTCTTTGTAACGTCCGAGATTTGAATGAAACCTTGAAGATCTTTGTGAAAAACACTTTGAAAGTCACGAATTAACGGAAAATAACTTTGCTGCACGCATAAAAAAACCTAATATTGTTCGGATATGTAACATTTCAAACAAAATGATATTTTGTTGCTCTTTGTTTCCGAAAATGCGGTAAAATTCTCACAGGAATTCCGAATCTCGGAATGAATTTTCAAAACCGACACGTGATCTTGAAAACTCCATTCAATTTTCAAAACTACTGGTCACGCGTGATGGAGCATGGCTGTAATATTATTTAACTGGAAGCAAAATTGATGCTAACCCTGGGTTAGCTTAACCATGCTTTGAACAACCCGGCCCAGGTGATGAGTTCCTTTCAGGATGTCAAAACAGCAGTTTTCATCAATAGCATTCCTTTTAGAGCTAATCTCACCTGGATGGTCATAACTAGACATGCTCTTCAAACACTTTAGTTCAAATCATTAACTATGTGAAGAACACTATATTGTCCAACCAGTTACCAACCTCAATTCACATATATGATTTTACATATTCATGTATTTCACTATCATCAGGATATCATGAACTAACAATTGGCTAACTATCCATATGGCTTGGTAGCTCAGTGAGTATGAATCCCGTTCAAGCCTGAATTTTTTCCGGTTGCTTTTTCAACTGCTTAATTTGATAGCACACTGCAAGGATCTTCAGGCGAAGACTATGTGGGTGCAAATGGTGGAAAAGGAAATGAAGAAGATGGGAAAGACCTGAAGCGGCATTTGAGCTATGGCAAAAGACCAGAAGAAGTGGAGGGACCTCACTGCTGCCCTACACACCACCCAGCGCAATAGGCATGAGTGATTGAGTGACACAGCCAGGATCAAATTTCACTATATTTCATCCGTAGTTCACATAAATATGATTTTCATATATTCAATTCAAACACTTACTATAGTTTCATTTTGAAATGTAGATCTATACACTCAGTGTAACTATGAACAAATAAAATTAAATGTGCATTTTCTTACGCTTTACGGATGCGTGCATTCACCAGTGGAGCTTCATATCTGGGATTAGCACCAACTATCAACAGCACATCTGCATCCTGGAAGTAAACGAGATGGCAAAATGAGCTTAGAGAACTCATACAGACTTGTGACAGAAAAAAATCCTGGATTGTTTAAAGGTATACTAAAACTAGGAAATCAGATACAATGATGATACACAACTGTCTTCCTTTGCGATGTCTGTATTTGTTAACTTCTCTCTTTATAGCACTTGTGTTCAGTAAATGTTCTTATCTAATTTTACTAATTGTTTCCCAAGTAAAACATTAAAGAAAATGAATATTTTGTGCTTGGTACTTAAAAGTTTAAAGCACCGGATTGAATTTTGATGACCATGTCAGTAGCACTGATTAACACTATTGTAAAGGGGTGCTTGCTGGAGTGAATGGCATGCAAGGGGTTGCTGAGTGAAAATGTGTATCTAGAGACTGAGATTTGTTTGCAAGATTGGGGGGGGGGGGGGGGGAGGCTCCCACAGATCTGCCACTGCCTTTCACTCTGTGTTTGACAAAGTATACTTTGTGTGTAGAGATTAGAAAATATAAATTGCTTTTGAAAAGAGGAGGGATTGGAGTATTTTCTTACACACCTCAATTCCTGCTATGGTGCTGTTCATAATGTAACTGGATCTTAAGTCAGTTCTGAAGAAGACAAAATACCTGCCATTAATACACAAAAGACTAAATAAAAACAAATACCTAATCGCTATTAATTTTTGTGAAATGTTGTTATAGTAGTCCTTTTCAATGGTCATTTTTGCCATTGCAGAGAAGTGGCTGTTATGTGGAGGTTTCAGTGAAAGAATGCAAGTGAATGGATTGGCGGCTAAGACAATAGTAAAGATATAGGTTGTAGAGAGGTGGCCATTGGGGGTGCCCAGCAATAACTTTCATAGACCAATTTGAGAGGGAAACTGGACGGGCATGTCAGGAAATGCCAGTTATCATGTCTGACAAAGGGGAGTGGAGAAAACTCAATGAATCGGTGTGGGTTTGCCCGAAGTAGTAGTAGTAGTATTGACCATGTCACTGATGATTAAATGAAAAGCTAATTAACCCTTTAACTCCCAAGATCAAAATTAAAGAAAAATCCGAAATTTCATTTTGTAAAATATTGGAAAACAAATGGTACCATGCAAAAGTACTGCTGAAGAGCTTTCATCTGAATGGTCACATCATAGGATTTCGTCCACAGACTCAAAAGTTAGAACTACACTACATGTCTCCTTATTGACTCTGGGAGTGAAAGGGTTAACACATAGCAAGTTTGAATACAGTTAACATGACCACCAACAGAGCTTTGCAAACTTCCCCTTTCATATGTTGTGTAACAGTCATGAAACTTACCCTGCACCATCAGATGGAAATCCTTCTTCAGTGTACAGCCCTTCACTATCAAAACTGTTGAGCAAATCTTTCATGGCTACAAGTGCTTCAGCATCTACAAATCCACCAGCAACTGCTGCTATCTCATTGCCATTGACATGAGTGAGTTTCTGAGCAACTTCAACCAGAGCTTCCTCCCATGTGCAGGGTGTCAAGTTACCGCTTTCATCTTTCACCATTGGTTTGGTAAGGCGCTGACGCTTCAGGCCATCATACGAAAATCTGTTGTAAAACAAGGGATTTTGAAAGGTAAAATTTTTCTGCATACAATTAATTAATATATAGTTATATTGAATAATAACGTATACTCAAGTCAAGTTCAAGTTCAAAGTTCAAGTTCATTTTATTCACACTTATTCAATTATAATATAACAGCATTAAGGAAAATAAAGAAGTAAGAACAAAGCTAACTATACATTGAATTAAACATAACAAAGAAAAAGTGTGTGGTAGCCAAAGGAGCCAAGCTTTCGAGTTGGCTACTACCACAGAGCAGTTACAAGTGGGTAGAGGCACTGTCATTCAAATATTAGCTACTATACATGTACATTCATTGTTCTGTAGTTTACCACAATTGAGGAAACTCCTGTCTCTCTTACCTTGTTTTGTCTGAAATCCATTCCTCATTGATATCCTAAAATGGCAAAAAGATTTTTTGGTTACAGTTAACTTTGGTTATAGATGCATAAACAATGGGTTGCAATAAACTGTGCCACTTTTATCAACGGAAACTAAAAAATAACTGTCCAGTTTTGTTAAAAATTTTACATCAGTGCACTGACACTATTAATAACTGTCTTTGGCTGTGGATAACCAAGATGAAAATGATTGCAAATTGAAAAATTGAGTTCTTCCCTCATGTCTCAATAAAAAAATGGCTGTGATTTATAAACTTCCATTCTTCCTTTTGTTAGCCTGATTCTCAGAAACTCCGAGGTTGCTTGCATTCACTCCAGAGTGAGTGCGAGCAACCTCAGAATAATGGATCAAGCTACCCTTTCGTAGATATTTTATTTAGTAATTCTTTGTTTTTATTTTTAAAAAGTACAATGTATTTCATGTATGAATAAATAAAAGCATAATTTTCTTTAGCACAGTTTTGAACAAGATCAGCTAAATTCTAATGTCACAACCCCTGTGAAATAACTACATGTACATGTATAATGGAAAACTCTCAAACCTCATTCATCCTGGGTAAAACCCTCATTACTTCGCCACATCTTGTGTTCACAACAATGTTGCTTCCAACAGCATCCATAACGTCAACAGAATCTGTTTTCCTGTGTAAATTATTTAAAACAATTCAGCATGCAACAGAATGCAGAGCCTACAATACATTAACAATGATTTACATGTACTGTACAAATGGTATTGTATTTTTGAAAAAGGAAAGAAATCAAAAGGTACCTTAGTTCCCAAGGTCTGGATGTAAATGCATAAGGCTTTGATGTCAGTGCTCCTACTGGACACAGATCTAAGAACAAAAAAAAACAATCATTTGTTGCATTTGAGGTTAAGTGGCAATGCACGATGGAATGCCAACTTTTTTCATTGTTACAACTAGTGACCTCATTGGCCTAGACTTAATAACCACTAAAAAGTTAAGGTTCAAGGTGCATTATGTCTATTTTTTTTAAGGTTTCAAGTAATTTGAGACCCAATCGCACAACATGCAATTTTTAAAAGATATTGTATTTGGGGAACTTCATCAAAAAAGCAAAATTATTAGCTACTGTCTTCAGCTATTCTGATTGGTTAAGCACAAACATTTCCTAAAATTTATTTGACGCAAATGGATTTTCTTTATTTTTATAATGAAATATAATTATTAACCATCAGCTCCTCCTCTATTATTGAAACCAAAGATATTCTATGTGGGAAAGAGCCAATGTCGCAGAACAATGAAGTTTGCTATTGTTCTTATGTGGAGCATTACTTAATTTGATGAACATGTACATGTACAAACCTCCCAATGGGGAGGGGAGGGGGGTACTCTAAGAGGATATATACAACCAGGCTGTAAAATGCTACATGTCCAAGACATAATATACATACATGTGCATGTAGGTGTCCATGTCACTATTTAGGTAGCTCAAAACAGTCTTATAATAAACCAATAAAAAATACAAATCTATCAGAATCTTTAATCTTATATAGTCTTCAAAGGATGGTTATTTGAGAAATAGAAATGGCCAGAGTAGGCTCATATAATCTTCACATACCAATGACATTCCCTGATAGTTCTGATTTAAACATTTTCTCAACATATGTTCCCACTTGCATGTCATTTCCTCTGCCAGTTGTACCCAGATCATCCACACCAGCTATCTCACTGGCAAACCTAAGAACATAATAATTACAAATAGCGCCAAACATCAAAATTAAAAAAAAATTTAAAAATTCCATTTTGTAAAATATTGAAAAACAAATGGTACCATGCAAAAGTACTGCTAAAGAGGTTTCATTTGAATGGTCACACCATAGGATTTCATCCACAGACTCAAAAGTTAGAACAATGGTACCATGCAAAAGTAATGCTGAAGAGGTTTCATTTGAATGGTCCACCATAGGATTTCATCAACAGACTCAAAAGTTAGAACAAATGGTACCATGCAAAAGTACTGCTGAAGAAGTTTCATTTGAATGGTCCACCATAGGATTTCGTCAACAGACTCAAAAGTTAGAACAAATGGTACCATGCAAAAGTACTACTGAAGATGTTTTATTTGAATGGTCACACCATAGGATTTCATCAACAGACTCAAAAGTAAGAACAAATGGTACCATGCAAAAGTACAAGATTATGGACACAGAGAATAATTCTCACCTGATACATCTTGTGCAATGGATACAGCGAGTCATGATGGTTTTAATGAGAGGTCCAACATTTTTGTCTTCAACAGCCCTTTTGAGGAAAAAAAACACAGTATGTCACCAGTCCAGATTTAAGGTGCAGCATTTTGAGCTAAATGCAAGCTTGGCATTATCATCCAACTACATGTATTGTTTTGACAAGTTACTTTTTTACCTTTTTCCTGAAAATTTGTTGTCTACAAATCTGCTTCGATCACTGCCAAAAACCATTGATTGATCCTGCAGGTCACACTCTCCACCCTGGTCACAGATGGGGCAGTCCAATGGATGATTCACCAACAGAAACTCCATTACACCCTCCCTAGTAACAACAATAATCACACAGAAATTGACATTTGAATACTTATTACCTGAGCTTCTGGACTGCAAGTCCTGTGCTTCAACTACAAAACCAGATTTAGTGGACCAAAAAAGGAAGCAGTGAATAAAGTTCATTTGATTGGTAACTCAACCTACTCAATCGGTTTTAAATGCTTATAAAATGATTTTTATAGAAAAGCTGAGTGCTAAGGGACAGTGCCCTAACAAAATTTATAAGAAGATTTGGCTTACCCAATTTCTATGTTATATTGCCAAATGCCACCATATACATGTGTATAAAGTTAAAATGGATAAAAAGATTCTACAGCTGTATAAAGCAAAATAGGACAAGTAAATTAGGCATAAAGTGCAGGATTATAATGTACAAGGATGAAAGTGAATAGCAACCTCTTGGCCATACTCATCAGTCACAGTACTGCCCCTTAAACTGTCCACCAGGCTCTAGACCCTTAATGGACATGCACTGACTCATTGACGATTAATGTTATAATGTAATATTACCTGGCTTTCCTAGTCATAGGCGAGTCTGTCTTGATCTTCATCCCTTTCATCACAGGCATGGCGCAAGATGCAACAGGCTACAGCAAGAAAGGGGAAAGCACTGACCAGATTATTTCAAGAACTGACATACGCCACCAATTGCATGATGAGAAATTATATTTCCCTTTTGATATGCAGTAAGATAAACCATTGTCATCAGTTCTAAGTTTAATGATTAATGCAAAAACATCTTCTCAGAGTGCCAAGAAAAAAAATATAAGACAAACCTTCAGGGATCTCTCCACCTCTACAAGGCACATCCGACAATTTCCAGCAACAGAGAGTTTGTCGTGATAGCAGAATCTTGGAATTTCCACACCAGCCATCCCACAGGCCTAAACAAAGATAATTCCACAGAAGATGTTATTAAAACGTACTTGTGATACAAAGTACATTTAATGAAGCTAACTGAAATTAACCAGTAGGCTAAGTTATACTAAGTTATACTCAAACAACGCTAGCTAGCAGTGCACCTCCCCCTAAGCTCAATGTTTGTTGATGAAACTTGTTTGTCAAGGAACTTTCAAGGTGCACATGTATATATTTTTTAATTTTCCTAAAAATGCCTATTTAGGAAAGTCAACAAAAGCAGTTTTGAAATTAAAGCTTTTCTGACCTGTAACACTGTTATTCCTGGATCAACCAACAGGCTTCTGTCATCAACAAACACTTCAATTTTCTCAGGAGCTGGAGCTGCAGTTGCATAATGTTGAGCTGAAATAAACATTCACCATAAATGCCTGCATGTAGTCATGCCCAGGTATCTATAAAGTGTACCAAAACTTTATAATCAAATTAGTGGAAGAAAATACATGTAACCCAGGGCTTGAAAAAAGTCCCATCCAGTCATCCGAGACAAGTAGTTTTCCCTGCGGAAAGTCTTTTCCTGTTTACTTGCCCGATCGACAAGGCCCAGCAAGCCGTCCACTGATTTTAAAGCAAAAGATGTAAATTTTGGCAAGTGCGTAACTGTCATGTGGAAAGTACAATTTGAGAGTTGCTTGTCCAAAGGGCAAGCTGGGATTCAAGTTTTTTTCAAGGCCTGTAACCCATATTCAAATGCAGGGTTTTACAGTATAAAGCAGTTGGCACAAGGCAGTGGCCAAATGGTTAGTAAATTCAGATACAAAATCAAGTTCCGAATCCTAGTTCCAACCATGTGTTTGAGTGTTTACCCCTTAATCCCAAGTATCAAAATACAAATTCTCCTTTCTTGTCCCCATAAGTTTCTTATAGATGTAGTGGGGAGAAAATCGATGAGATAATGGGTTAATGTAAAAACATTATCTGGCTAAAAAAAATTTAAAATCCGAGCATTTACATGTCACTGCCTGTACTGCAGTCTTCAAAGGGTAATCATTTCTTTTTAACCTCATTCTTTTTTCCCTTCGAAGACTGCAGCACAGGCAGCCAAAAGCTCGGGTTTTTAAATCTTTTTAGCCAGAGAACATTTATTACATTTAGTCATTGGTGGGGAGAAGTTGCTAAAAGATCAATGGAATTCATCTTAGGCGATCATATTGTAATTCTCATTACCACTCTGTTTGATTAAGTATTGATATTACAACTTAGGAACCATTTGGAGTTAATCACCATTGAGGCTTATTATTCCAGCCCATTACCCAACATGGCCTTCTAATGCATCAGTCAAATCCAAGAGTGCCCACACCCCAAGGCATACCCTGGCCATTTGATAAGAAGTAAGCTCCGTATATTGGGGAATTTGATGCAGAATGAGGGCCACCCCATCGTGCATTAAACTTTGACAAAAACATTGCTCAGCGGTCTCAAGCTAAAATATTTTTTTACAGTAATTTCCAGGTGGTTCTTTGTTCCTTTTCTGTTGTGGATTTGTCCCAGTTGGTATTTTAATATGATCTGTTTTGTTGGTGCATCCATGTGTCTTAGAAAAGGCTTGTCCAATGTGAGCTTGTTTAATACCTCCTTGCCCAGAGGGTGGGGTATTTGATGTTCTGTAAACCCCTAATGGGGTCAGTATTCCATGTGTAAACTGCCAACATAATGGGGCACTTGACCAATTTTTTTGTAAAAAGTCAAATGCCAGGAAGGTGGGGGGAGGGGGGGAATGGGCTCTCTTGAATTTGACCGATACATAATACAGTAGCCACGCAGCTCTTTAGAACCTCTAATTTCATTGGACCTGGGTATCACGCAGCTTGATTGTTTTCAGGACTAGGGTCTATTGTTCTGTTGTTTGTTCTATTGTTTTCTCAGCCAATCGAAGAAGACCTTGTAAGAGCGCCTAGCTGCGTATCGCCCAACATATAACATAAGCTTAACTTATATTTAAGGTCATGGTTAAAATAGACTTGAATCTTCCATTTTAAAAGTCTCACCTGCAACTTGCAAAGTAGGTGCTAAGCCTTTAAAGGGCTTAACTCTGACTGCCTTTGACAAAGTCACCCTCCACATTGTGCAAAACCTACAATAATTCCAAAATAAGCTTAAGTCTTAAAGCAATCCACGACGTAGAGTTGAGATCAAATTTGCACGTTATGTAAGCTGCAGCGGCCAAAGCGTAAAAGCTATTACAAGTATCAGACAAACAAACAGTTATTTATTATCTCTACTAACCTGTTCGTTTGTTTTCGAAGATACAAAATTTCAATGTACGTAAAAATCTTCCACAACAACTTGTACTTGATTTTCCAAGATGGCGACCTCTCCGATACATACGGGCATTGATTGGCACAGGCGGCTCAGACTGTCAGCGGTTTGCAAATGAAGGACGCCATCTTGAAAATACAGAGGAGGTTGTAGAACGTTGGTGAGTTTCTTTCGTTTATTACAGGTTTTAAAAAGCTGATACTTAGGAAATACTATTTAGAGTTACAGTAGAATATCCGTCACCCTAACGGTAGTTTTTATGGCATAACCAGAAGATCTATCGCTGATTTCACTGTTTTTGCAACAAGAGCTTCACATGCGTGGTGGATCTAAGATCTAGTTTTGTACCCCGAAGAAGGCAGCATTGTCGAAACATCGGTATAAAAATTATATGAACAGCGTCGAGATTTATCATTGTGTTCATTGTAGATCTAGGAGAGACCCTACCACCTCGCCCTTCACCCCCACAGTTAGCAAGAACAAGTCTGAAGTGCTGAAAAAATTTAAATATAAACCATTTTCATTATGCAATCAATCAGCCCTGACCTCCCACCCTGTACGTTTTGCTCTCTTTTTTTTTTGTTTTTTTTTTTTGCTCTCTTTTCACACATTAACAATGTGGTGATTTGCAGCTGAAGGAATTCGTGTAATATTACACGCAATTTTATATCCATTGCGTGTAGTTTGTTACACGAAAGTTCATATCCACTGCGTGTGTTTGTTACACGCAACTTCATATCCACTGCGCGTAGCTTGCTTGTTACACGTGCGTCAAATGTGTGTAAAATGCGTTTAATTTTCATGTATTACACGCTCTTACGCGCGTGTAATGCTGCAATGCACGCTAGTAGTACTGTACTTTCTTTTTGGGATTCTCAGTGAAATTTCGGCTTTGGTTACTTTTAGGGGTGCTGCACTATATAGCGAAAAACAACTGTATTAGGGCACGCAAAAATAGCAAATTAAATGTCGTCAATTTGCATCAGCAAAGTACAAATTAAAGTTCAAAAATAAAAAATTCAAGTTTGATAAGTTATAAAAGAACAAAATGTCACTCAAAATATGCTCAAACACAAAATGTGATGTTCCGTACATGTGTAGTTGCTCTTTATCAGGTTTTCTTTCAACCATGCAATTGCTGACTCAGGAGAAATTACGTTGTTTAGAAACTTGATAATATTCATTGTTTTCTCTCAAAATGACAATTTTATTTGCCATATGATCATGACGTTAGTTTGCTATTAAGACCGCACTAATAAATTTGCTTTTCGCTACATGGCACCCCTAAAAAGAACCAGCGCGGGATTTTTAACAAATTCTTGTTGGACATTCCACTTTTGTTTTAATGTAGTGTTATGCTCCGACAAAATGTTCTTTAATCTTTCTTCGAAAACAGACACACTCACAGAGTGATTGAGTGATCCAACTTTTACAACTTGAACTTCGCACATGGGATTCTTTTTCATCCCATAGTATCAACTCGGGACTAGGCCCAGTCTTCTGCGACTTGCCTGCTACAGTAGCATTCTATTAAGGAAGAAAAACAGTGCATGCATGCAAATATGTTTAAAGTGGTACCCTAAGCCTTAAAAAGCTTTTCTTGGATTAATGAAGTTGAAAAAAGCAATAAGTTTTAATGATTAGGACAATTAGAGCTCCATGAAATACAAGAGACTGATAACATAATTTTTATTGCTTTTTGCTTTTGCAGCAACTTATGTGAACTGAAGGCCACAGCAGTAACCTGTCTTTACTCTCATTCCAATATGTGGAATCGTCTTGCTATAAACCTTAGCAAAAGTGTTTTCCAAAATGCTGCACCTGCTTCAAAACAAAGCATTTTACCATTCACAAGCCTGCACCTCCGTACATTTTCAACCAGCATGATATCTGAAGGCAGAACAAACTATTCATTTGTAAGAGTTCCTCGCAGCATTGGAAACATTCCTGTCCCAAGTTCTCTCAAGGATGGCACTGTAAGAAGACATCGAGGGCGTTCTGGAAGAAATGAGACTGGACAAATTGTCATCCGACATCGTGGTGGGGGTCATTCACAGACATACCGCATCCTTGACTTTGTGAGGGCGCCTGAGTTTAAAAAGAATGAAGGACCAAAGACAGTAAAGGATAAAGTCTTACACATAGGTTATGACCCATGTCGCTCAGGTAGGATTGCTCTGGTTGCAGGGGATGGCAGTAACAAGATGAAGATAATCTTGGCTCCACATGAGTTGAAGATTGGGGATGTAGTGACAGCCTCAAGAGGAAAGCCAGAATCAATTGCAAGGCTCAGACCTGGAGATGCATACCCACTGGAACATTTACCGATTGGAACATTAGTACACAATGTTGAGCTACGACCAGGGAAGGGTGCACAGATTGTGCGAGCTGCAGGCACGTGTGCCCAGCTTGTACACAAGACTGACACCTTTGCAAGATTGCGTCTTCCTTCAAAGGAAGAGAAGGATGTGCCACTTGGTTGTCTGGCATCTTTAGGGAGAGTTTCTAACATTGATCACAAGAATCGTGTCATTGGAAAAGCTGGGAGAAACCGGTGGCTTAATAGACGACCTAAAGGACAAACTGGTTTAGACCGTACTCACTGGAAGAAGAAAAGGGTGTGAATTTGTTTAGGTTTTAATGCCATGTGCAACATCATCCTTGTCGTGATATGTACTGTAAAAAGGCTAGTTGTGTATATACATATGCATGCCCTATTTACACTGTCCAAACTTGTTCATTTTCCATTTACCTAATAAAAGTGTTGACAGCTGCTATGCCAACAGCATTACAACTCAAGTTGATTGGAGATGTCAGATGCTTGCAACACTTTCTGCAACTTGGAGGGCCATTTTCTGTTGGGAGACAAGTTGTGAAGAGGCCAGGGGGTGTTACACATGTAATTTCATCTGCAACTTGTCTTGCAGTGGCTCTTGTCAGCATTGTATTGCAAGATGTAGGAAAAAATTGCCTTTAATAAATACTAATAGTACCACAGACCACACCTTTTTTATTCATCCACAGGGAAGTGCTGTTTAAACACTAGTATTTCCCTTTTGCTCTCAGAAGATAGAACCATCCTAGCAAGTGTCAAGGTTCCATTGTAAGGCTGCTGAACCCTTTTTTCCCAAGAGTGCCAAACATCAAAATTCAAGAAAAATCCCAAATTTTTAAATTAAAATTTTGTAAAATATTGAAAAACAAAAGGTACCATGCAAACGTACTGCTGAAGAGGTTTCATTTGAATGGTCACACCATAGGATTTCATCAACAGACTCAAAAGTTAGAACAAATGGTACCATGGAAAAGTACTGCTGAAGTGGTTTCATTTGAATGGTCAAACCATAGGATTTCATCAACAGACTCAAAAGTTAGAACAAATGGTACCATGGAAAAGTACTGCTGAAGTGGTTTCATTTGAATGCTCGCACCGCAGGATTTCATCCACAGACTCAAAAGTTACAACTACATTGCATGTTTCCATAATTGACTTTGGGAGTGAAAGGGTTAAGTCTTCTTCCTATTAGAGATAAGCCATGCTTTATCTTTAGTGTGAATGGGGTATCTGTCCCGTTTGCGAAAATGAAATAAATTGCTTAAGGTTAAGTTTCTGCGAAGGATCATGTTATTGCACTTCGGAATGTCTCTGTAAATGAAAAATCTATCAAAACAATAAATTTGGACTAGTACACCACTTTCAGATAACACAAAATTTACCCCCAAAATCTTAACCAGTTGAAGGGATTGCTACGTTAACAAGACGCCTGGAGGCGTTCACCGAGGATGTTTTGGTCGATGTAAGCATTAACTTTGAATGGGTACCCACAGTCACAATCTGTTTTTACGTACAAACAAGAAGCTGTACACAGCTTGATCGCCAACTGCCCAAGCAGGACCAAGCACGCCATGCGCAATCGCGCGAAAGTTGTCTAGTCTCCCACATGGGTGGAAACTGCAGACTTTTGCAGAAGTGAAAGTGAAGTGACAAAGGAATTCTCTCGAGATGTCCCGCGGGCTAAGAGAAACTTTCAGAAAACGTGGGGATTTGTGACGACGAGGAAGAATAATCAACCGAAACTTCAACGCGGCGTGCCACAGGCATCCCGCGTGAAAAGCTAAAAACATAATCCCGGTGTTTAACCCAGTAAATCATCTGGGAGTATACCTCTTTTTACGGACACACCTGCCTTGGCTCTCTCGTACGAAGTTCATTTAGGCCTGGCTAAATTCCCAGCAATAAAACCCTCGATACTACAGCTCCTTATAATACGTATAGGAAGTACTAGAAATCGGTCCCAGAAAGAAAATTAATCCGAATTCAATCTTGACAGAGTGTTTTTCACTTCAGTGTCGCCAAAGTAATTTCTCTGGCCAATAAAAGCAGACGCACAATTTATGAACCAATCAGAACTCGAAGCAAATAATGTAGCCGGCGCCAAGCGCGGGAAAACGCGTGAGCTACGATTGGTTTTGGTTTTCTGATTGGTTGATAAACTGGCGCGAGATATTTTAGCCAATCACAAAGCGTAGCGATGCAAAAGAAATCAACATCGTCCCCAGGCCTTCACCTCTTTCCCTGTACAGGGTTGCCAAAATGCTGCAAAAAATCCTGGAGCATTTTCTGGCTTAAAACATGATGAAATGTCTTCGCTGTGTTATGTAACTCTTACCTTTATATATAAGAATGATTTAATAAGAAATTAAAGTGATGATTTGTAGCCTGTATTGCAGGCGCGGCTTATATAGAGCGCCCACTTTAAATGACACGCCTCTCGCCGGGGTAATATAGGGCTGAATCTCGGCGCCGAGGGAAGCTCATGTATATCCTTTTTTAAATTAACCCATTTTATACCGACACTGCCAGAAATACGGACAACGGGCAATTTGGGCTAATTCTAAGCGCTGAAAATTCATCAAATGCGCTGCCATAGGCGTACGGGCCGGGGGGGCTGGGGGGGCTGCAGCCTCCCTAAATTTTGGGCAACTCAGATTTTTTGGGCAGTACGCAAGAGAAATTTAGGCAAAGCCAGTTTTTAAAGAAGTTTCCATTTTTTTTTTCGAAGAGATAGATATTTTCTATTTTAACCAAGCCAGTCAAATTCACGCGAGACAGTGGTTGCCTAGCACGTGAGTTTCTGGTTATTAGTGAAGGGGATCATATGCTGATATACATATTTGTAATTTTTTGGTTGTTAGGTACTGTCTGCACTGCACTAGTTGGTGTGGGGTATTTCCAGTCGTGAATTAAGCCCTCGTAGGTGAACACGCGCAAAGACAAACGCAGCTGACACCGGAATCGCACTACCGTATTAACACTTACTATGCGTCCATCGACAAGGTGCTGTCCAAGCTTGAGCTCAGGTTTAGCGGAAATGACCAAGAAATACTCTGTGTTTTGGGAAATATCTGTCACAGTGAAACCGACCAAATCCGAAGACAACCTGATCTATACCGAATATGTCCGAAGATGTTCCGAAGAATTCGGAAGTTTCCATGGACCTCAGACCTCCGTTTAATAACATCCAGTTGTAATCGAAATGTTCTGAACGATAAAAACCTACAAAAAAGTGTCACATTTTCATGAACGTAACAATATTGTTAATTGGATCATGCGATCAGTTAAGGCTGATAGCTCAAATCTGTAAGTTAGGCTTGAGAAATTGCTCAAAAGGCGTGAGTTGACGTGAGATCGAAGTTTTGGGCTCGCAGGCGTGAGTCGGTGTGAGACTTGGCAGGTATAAGACTCTGGAAGCCGAGCAGAAAATGTACACGAGTTTTCGTCGTGTGCGCGGATTAGGCTTGCATGACTGTTTCAGAAATGCTGGAGACAATGCACGAGAATGATCTATTTGATATGTTTACAGAGTTTTCTAATGTGGTACATGTCCTTGCAGTGATACCTGCTACATCGTGTTCTGCAGAACGATCATTCAGTGCGTTGCGCAGATTGAAAACTTATGTCAGTAAGACTAACATTACACTTATTAACATTGAAAGGGCATATGCCAACTCTGTAGTCAACAATGACATGGATCTTATCATTGATATTTTCGGCCGTCGAAATGGCAGAGACATCTATTTCTTTTAACGTGTTTTATGAGCTTATATCATAAATTCATATGTAAGAATATTTTCACTTCATATGTAGGCCTATGTTAGTGCATCGTACGACCCTCGTTTCTTTGCCAACTTGCCGAATGTTTTGGGCAAATTGTTCACCCCCCCCCCCCCCCGGGCAAAAAAATTGCCCGTACGCCAATGTGCGCTGCGTCAGACTCTGTACTCCCTGTAATGGGCTTTACGGGGATGCTCCGCCCGAAGGGTACCTTTTTGAGCATAGAACCAAAATCTGGAAAGGACCGCAAACGATAATGCTGTAAACGATACGTAAGATCTACGAAAGACCTTATCAGCCAAAAAATGAATAACATAAACGACAAACTGCAAGGCTGATCTGACTACGTGAAAAGGTAGATTTTGCGAGACACCAATGCGACAGAAACCGATAAAGCAGGGTAGCAACCGCGGACAGCTGTTTGCCCTCCCTGGGGCTCATCAGCGCGGTGTAGCTTGTAACAAACAAAGAACGACTACAAGAAAGCTAGCCTCCTACGCAGACGTCCTTAGGGCTCGTCGCGCAATCTTTCCTCCCCCACGAACGTCTGCTGAAACGAACGGTTAAAAAAATAGACCAATCATAGCGCACTTCCAAAGCAAGGAAGTGTGCACTTTGGACCTTAGGAAATTTCACGCGAGACGCGTGGCCTTTCCAATGAGTGTGGGAGACGTTTAAAACCGTCGATTTATATAAAATCCTTATCAACGAGAGGCTATAGACAGCTAAAAGAGCCTTATGTGATAGTCATGGTTTATATGGGAATGGTGGCATATTGCAATGGTTTTTAGCTCTCCTCAGAGTTTCTTCTGCGTTGACGTGTTTCTCGGAGCTGGACAGCATCCGGTTTGAAATATTTGAATCTCCATCATGGTAGCTGTTTTGTAATTCTTACGGATGCAAATGGATACTTTTATACACTTTTTAAGCGAAGTCGTTTAGTTCTTAGTACTCCTTTCTTGTATTCCTCTTTTATCTCTTCTTGAACTGTTTGAAGGTTTGTTTTATTTTTTTTTTAAGATCAAAGTAACCGCTTGTAACACTTGTATGTACTCTGGTGCAGACGAACGGGTCACTCGACGAAAACACACTTACATCTATTTCCACGGCGCTTTCAATAATGTCTGAGATGTTCACCGAACTCTTGCCGAACACTCGTACTCTTCCAGTAGGAATCAAAGGAATACTCAAAGAAAGCAGTTATTTCCGACGATTGTTTTTTTCGGAGTTTCGCTCACTTCGCATACATAAATAAACGGTCGAATAATTAATCTGTTCTAACACAGCTCTTGATTGGCTTTTTATTAAACAATGACTTGACTTAGCGCCGATTGGTCCTCCAGCAATCTGCACGTGATCTCCAGCTGATCTTTGCGAACAAAAGGAATGGAATTTAACCGCTCGTTTCAGCAGACGTTCGTAGGGGAGGAAGATTGCGTGACGAGCCCTAAGGACGTCTGCGTAGGAGGCTACAAGAAAGCAGTCGTAAATAGATTGCACAATGACCCGTACACAATATCAAGTTCCGTACCTTGGAACCAACTTGTCACCCGCATCACGCGTGCCACATCACGTGTTGCGGGGAACAAGCCGTCCCAAGATGTCACAATGGTGTCTCGCAAAAACTGAATGTACATGGCAAGCCAATGTAAACATGAGCTTTCAAAATTTTCCCCACCGCAAGAAGTTTGAATAATATCAATATCATTGTCCGAAGAACGTACTGTAGTACAAAGTGATAATGGACGTTTTTATTCCAGAGACGTTAAAGTTCGACTGAGACGTAACACGACTTCAACGTGTAGTATAAGACCGGTAATAAGATCAGACGCTTTTACTGCGCCTTTAATTCAATAACATGCGGAATTTGAAATTCAAACCTCCACCAACAGTTGGAGTGTCAGTAAAACGCGGGGTCGGGGCCGGGGTCGGATTAGGTCTAGGATTAGGTATGGGATTAAATATAATCCCTTTACCTAATCCTAACACTATGCCTAATCCCACCCCGACCCCGGCCCCGACCCCGCGTTTTACTGATACCCCAACAGTTGCGTTATTCCCTGCCGTCAATCATAATTAATATGAAAGCCAACGGATCATGTAAAAAAGAAACAAACAAAATGGATCGAAATCTACCAATCATAATGCACGGACATGACCTTTTGAACTCACTGAAGTGAAGACCTGTTTTCCGAGAGGTAAATTAAGATGATTGACGGTAGTGTAAAACGTAACCGTTGGTGGAAATTTGAATTTCAAATTCCGCATGTTATTGAAAGGCGCAGTAACGTCTGACGATTTTAAAACGTCTCCCAAGATCGTCGTTCGTATTCAGACGCACTTAACGGACGACTTTAACGTCTCAGACAGCGTTAAAAGCGTCTAGTATGAACGGGACGCCGTTAACTGCGACGCTTTTATGCCCAGCTCGTCCAGAATTGACTGGGAATGGTCATTTTTTTTTAAAAAAAAATCTTTTTGACGTCTCTCAGACGTTAACCGCATCTTAAACGACTTTAACGTCTCTAGCATAAGAGAGGCCAATGTTCCAAGAGATAGGCAGACTTGCACTTAACGAAACATATATAGGTCAGTATAAAAATCGTGAATAAGACAGACGCATTTATCGTCTGACGATTTTAAAACCTCCCCTTAAGTTCATCGTTAGAATTCAACGACTTAAATACGTCTAGTATAAACTGGACGCCGTTAACTACGACGCTTTTATGATCTTTTATGGCCAACTCGACCAGAAATGACTGGGAATAGTCAGGGTTTTTTTACATTCTGTTTGATGTCTCAGACGTGAAACGCGGCGTCTTGATGACCATAACGTGTCTAGGATAAGAGAGGCCAATGTCCCAAGAGATGAGTACACTTGCAATTTAACGAAACATAGGTCAGGATAGGTCCCTCATCGCAACAGTTTTTTGTCTGTTACATGACTGTGTGGAGCCTGCAGGATTCTCTTCTGAAGGGGGGAGGGGGGGGGGGGGGGGCTTGCATGCTTACGAATTCGTTAATTCGCTTGGTTTGTGGTGCAAAAGAGTAGAATGCGCGGACTCTTTCTTAGTGTCCACCTGAGAAACTGCTCTCTCATTTTAAACAGTTACTCTAACAGGTCCTGCTCTCATTGGAAAAAAAAAATTAATGCGCTTGTTTTCAGTGACACGTAAATCTTAACCAACCTTTTAACAAGAAAAGACATTTATTGGCGTCCTTAAAGTGCTACTACGACGAAAATTTTTGCGTTTCTTTTCCGCTTTTTTTAATGCAAATGTATCTAATAGGTTTAGACAAAAGCGAATTGCTATAAATTAGATTGATATATTCTTACACAGCCCAGAAATAGCTGGCCGAAAACCCACGAAATTCGCGTAAAATCCGTCCGCGATTACTCCGTTCACAATTTTATATACTGGTTTGCGATCTGGCACACGTGACTTGATTTGTGACGTAAATGACTCAACGCGATTCCCTCCGGGTCACTGACAGAAAGCCAAAAAGGCACGTGTGGAGTCATTTACGTCACAAAATCTTTAGGCCAACTCGATCCAACTCTCAGGGTTCGGTCCCGGTCATTTTTGAATTGAGTAATGGCGGCAAGCCGAATTAGAAATGTAAAGTTAAAATAATGGCACTTCCCGTACTAGTTTTGACTTGAAACTTCGCAAGGTAAGTAACGAGTACTTGTATTTTCAAAATATGAAGAGAACAGAAAATGTATATTTTTGATCATAGTACCACTTTAATAAAAAGACTTTTAAATACCTAGAACTAGTGTCCACTGAAGAATAATGATTAACTCTTGATCCGTCGAATGCTTTCTATTTTCACGCAAAACGTTCTTTTTAAAATTATTTTTCATCAACAGGTACTACCTGTACTTGCTCGTGCTAGAGGAAAACAAAGTCTTTCTCCTTGTTTAATCTTCAAAAATTCTCTTGAGAATAAAAATTTTGTAATTAAAATCGTTAACTTTGAGAACAAGGAAGTAGAGAAAGCAAAGAAATTGAATAATTAATATTGATTTTTCAGCATGGAAGATTTCCTTTCGATGGAAAATTGTAGCGATGTTTTTTAAGGTTACAGTGTACCTTCGGGGGTGTCTCCAGTATAACAGCTCTAGTGTCTTAAGATTACACTTAACATACCTAAACCCAGATATCAAATTAAAGCTTATAGAGTTGGCTATCTAAATATGGAAACCATTTGGTAATAAAGTGCATTGTCAAATTTTTTACGACGTCTAAATTCGAACGCTATAACTCAAAGCGATTATTGTATTTTGCTAATTTGATTTGTTCTCGGGTTTCCGGACACGAAGCGCTAAAAAACGTGTCGGCGATTTCCCAGATTCAATTGCAGTGTAAAGTTACAGAATATTTTCGAAAAAGGGAGAAAAAAAATTAGAATGATCGCACGGAAATGGCTCTTGACGAAAAAGTTTTCGGAAATAAGAAATTCGCCGACACGTTTTTGTTGATTATATGTTAGCCTAACTTCTGTCCAAATTTGAGGAAAATCGAACAAATTTCCTTTGAGTTGTAGCTCTTTAAAGTGTCCCCAACAAGCGAAAAATTAACTTTGAGAAAACAGCGCTTAAAAAATGTATCGCCTCATAAACAAACTCCGCCCACAAAAGTTATACTGTCATTTCTCCGTCAATTTTCACTATTTTTCGATAATTGTTTTTTTTGAATGAAAGTTCATTCTGTAAACTTTATTTTGACGCCAAAAAAAAATTTCGATCTGAAGGTACACTGTAACCTTAACCCCAGCGAAAATAGAAAACATTCGTGTCGAAAGCTGACGAATTACGTTTACTTTAACACATTTGATTAATTGCAACAACTACAGTTTCACTAAAATAGTACTTTAGCAACTGAACCTAAATACTTCTACTGTCAATCAGAAAGATCTGTTTTAGCCCTAAAAATGGGGCAATTTCAGTAAGATAATTTTTTTGTAAGTCTAATTTGGCTCCCTTAAATCAGGGCCAATACAGTCCAATTACTTAGGGATGATCTAGACCCATAGCGCTGAAATGAACCCCAACGTGGGATGGGATAGTCTGTTGATTGGGCTGTTTCGGCCTAAATTGTGCTCAAATGGCTCCAGGAAGGATCGAATCAGACTTTGGCCTGCAGGGCTGAATTAGCACTTTGGGGTTAAAACAGATCTTTTTAATTTTCAGTGTATGATAATTCTGAAAATCGTAACCTTTTAATCGTAAAATGTGTGGACAAATTAACCTTAATTAATGAAATAAAAATTGGAGTATTTTATAGGCAGGGTTGCCACTCATTAGAACATAAAAAATTCCCTGCCTTTTCCCTGACTTTGCATTAGGCGAATTATCAAATAAGCCACATCCACTATTACATTTGCTTCAGCTTTTTTTGCAGACCATCAATATTCTTCTCTTCATTTTCAATCTCTTTACGTTTTTCACGGGATTTTGAACGCATGGCATTTGACTTCACCAAACTGAAAACAAAATTCCCTGACTTTTCACAGACTTTGACAAGAACTAAGATTTTCCCTGACCTTTTGCAAAATTCCCCGACTTTTCCCTGACCGTGGTAACCCTGATAGGGTCTGGGCTGGGTTGTTCAAGGCAGGGTTAAGATAACCCAGGGTTAGTGCAAAAATTTCAATTCAGATATGACAGCTTAAAAAGCAAATTCAGTTTTATTCTTTTTGTCCACAATTTGATGATTTGATGCTCTGAAAAGAATCGAGAAAACTATCCTG
The DNA here is from genome assembly GCA_022457155.1 of Cladopsammia gracilis. Classification (NCBI taxonomy): domain Eukaryota; kingdom Metazoa; phylum Cnidaria; class Anthozoa; order Scleractinia; family Dendrophylliidae; genus Cladopsammia; species Cladopsammia gracilis. The sequence continues at coordinate 1,935,586 of JAJGOT010000073.1, forward strand.
AAAAATGCTTTTGAACAAAAGAAATAGAAACCTGGGTTAAAATTTAACCCAGGGTTACCGCTAATCCGCCTTCGAACAACTGGGCCCTGGAGGGAGAGGAGGGGGGGAGGGGAGGGGAAGATTGGTATCACCTCCCCCTTTACATCATCCGAATAAATGAAAAGAAGAAAACACGAGTCTTTACGCTTCGAAAATCTATTTTTGTCATTAAGGACCCAATCAGGTTTATTGAGGTACGCTAAACTGATCGTGCTATCATAATGTAGTTTTAACAAAAGGATAAACCAAAGCAGCCATTTATACTCAGATATGTATTTACCATCGTAGGCCTTGTTCCTATGTTAAGCAAACTAAAAACCGATATAAAACTCGATAAGATTACTGTATTCGACATTTCGGTTTTTTAAGAGGATCAATTTGTTGCATGGTTAAATGTAAAAAGGAAGAAACCCAAGTGTTGAGGAGTAACACCTGCTAAATTTCCCTCCATTTTACAGACGCAGTTGAAAGTCTCAAACTACTTTAAAATTTCATCTGTTTTGATTCTTCAATTTTCCGGGAACAAGAAAAATGAGAGTTTTAGTTATATATAAGAGTATGTAAACATTACGCTAAGTCTTAATATAAGGAAATAGAATTCGTTTTCTGAATCGAACGACTTTGCTACACATATTTTCTAAAAGAAGCTAAATAAAATCCTACTAACACTTAGTTCTTCTAGGCTGCCTCGCAACGTAATACAAATTCCTTGCACGCACCTATAAAATAAAATTATAGTAACAGTGTAATAAAAAATAATGAAATAACTCATAGTAGCCTTATTCTATTAGGGTCGACTAACAAAATCTGTCTGGAGTGGCTGACAAGAGTTAAAAGTAGAAGTGAGGGGCAATAATAATAATAATAATAATAATAATAATAATAATAATAATAATAATAATACATGTGTTGTAATTTTATAATAATAATAATAATAATAATAATTAAAATAATAATAATGATAATAAAGCTGTCAAAATATAAAGACCTCGAAATGGAACGAATGTGGGGGATGATGGCCACAACGATTCCAGAGGCGATTGGAGTACTGGGACTAATAAAAAAGGGCTTGGAGAAATATATCAAACAAATCCCGAATAAAATCAAAATTACTGAACCACAGAAGATCACACTACTACGAACATCACACATCCTATGAAAGACACTGTCCATCAAGTAGACTTCTACCTCATTTTAGCCCTTGGCCCAAGGAATGGGCTCGGCTACTATGATGAGAGGAGGAGGAGGAGGAATACAAAAGATGTGGAACTGCAAAAGCGTATCTATTGTTCCAATTGTATTTGGGGCACTTGGAGCAGTTACCAAAAACTTAATGATGTGGGTGACTAAGATAGGAACACCTGGGATCTTGAACTTACTGCAGAAAGCCTGCTTGTTGGGAACAGCAAAGATCTTAAGAAGGACCCTAGTGTCACTGGATTTAAGAACACTGATAAACTCTGAGAGGTTCGAACTATAACGAACTTGTAACCCAAATCGCTGAGTCAGGTGAACATTAAGAAATGAATAGATGTCACTGAAATATTTATTATTTTAAAGGAGATGACAAACAACGATAATAGATCTTTTCCTTAATTGCAATGTAATAAACAATGCCAGGAGAGATCATAATAGGACTGAGAGGGAGTTTATGGGCGTTGGCCGGGATATCTTATGTCAAAAAAATTATTTTTAGAACTATGCGGACCACGCGGAAACAGTTTCCGGTAAACTGATTGACTTCCGGACTTTTGAGTGCTTTCTTAAGAGAAAAAAGAATACATGTAGTGGCTTTAGGAGTATTAACCTTGCCGCGAATGTTCCGCTTCTACTCACCTCGTGTTCACGAATAAGTGCTTAATTGTTAATTGTCCAATGTGAAGTACAGTACAAAATATCAGTCAAAGCAGAAAAAGGTGTTTTCCACATGATTCCTGGTCATGTCCTTAAGAAAAATACTCGCAACCTTTTGAGGTTTTTTCCCTTCCTCTTTCAACAGAAAATACGTTCACACGGTCGCTTGTACGTACGGTCGTCTTTGTAGGACCCGCACATTTTGTGTTCAACGCTTATCCAGGCCGCAATGCTACTTGTCCTCTTTCCAGCTGTTTCAACAAAAGGTCGCTTTTACTGTATTTCTACCGTTGCTTGTAAAGGAACCGTTTGTGTAGAAGTTTTAACCAGTTTCTACGGTAGGTTCTTCGTTGAAGTAGGGCAGTTTAATAAACTCAGTCCCTCCACATCATCCTTCTACTTAGGCAGCCATTTTTTTCATTTACTGAACCCGCCTCGTTTTGGCGTGCTGAATCTCCCGGAAGTCAAGCAGTTTACAGGAAACTGTTTCCGCATGGTCCGCATAGTTCTAAAAATAACTTTTTGGAAATTAAGATATTTCAAAGGCGTGACTGGGAGACTTCCTCTCTGTCCTACTATGTCTCTTGACAATGCGAGTTGTTGCACAATTTAGGTCAATTGGCCGCTTAAGAAATCAGTCGAAGACTAGCACTGAGAATGAGGAATAAAAAAAAATTACCATGTCCACAAAGATTTTCATCTTAACTTAATTTCAAAGGAGTTAAATTAATGTAATAGACGTAGTGTTAGTAGCTCCTACTTATCTTGACCACTGATTTATTCATTCATTCATTCATTCATTCATACATTTTATCTTTCTCTTTACTTACCTTTGTGTTGATTTAGTAACTCTTGTTTGCGTCCGTGTTCTGTAATATGGCAGGTAACGTTTGTGTGTATGGACACTTATCGTTTGTAAGTTGAAAAGTGAAAGAAAGAACAGCCAATTAGAAAAACTCCTACCTTGACGTTGTGAGTGGTCTATTTGCTCCCATCAAATTCCAATGTGACGTCATCACCAATGAGTACAAACGGTGCCCAGTGAGTTACGACGCTAAATTCTTTGGATTCTCTCATGCAGTTCATTGCTTGGTTAAGGGCTTCACTAGCACTTTTTCCTTCCACGAGACGCTGATAGAAATTTTTCATAAACTCAAGAGTGGCCTTGTCGTCAATCGCCCACAATGATACCAGAACAGAACGAGCACCAGCACCTAAAAATGCCCGTGCTATGCCGACCACACCCTCTGCTTTGATCTCGCCATAAGCACTATGACAGCAACTGAGTACGACCAATCTTGCTCGCAGCTGAACATTCTTTACATCTTTCATCGTCAAAATGTAATCTTCGTCACCTGCAGTTTTTGGCGCAAGGGCAATTTCGCCTGCTTCCATGCTGCCATGTGCAGCGATGTGCACCAGAGCAATTGAACCGAGTCGTCTCAACACCTCATCTTTTGTGGCCTGTTTTCCAACAAGAGGTGTACAGCCAACCATTTTGCCAATCATCTCTACTTCTTCTCTGGCACAGGGCAGCGGCAATAGATTTCTCACGCCTTGCATCCAGGGATCACCGACAAGAAGAACGCCTGACTTGCTATGGTATTCTATCGGACAATCCGCAATCATTTTTAAGCTTGTGAGCGATGGAGCTACACGTATTTTAAATGATTCGCAAAGGTACTTAGAATCTGGACTTTTGAATGCAGCAAAAGGAGCTAAACAAAGTGGACCTTCTGGAACGAATACCAGTTCGTTGCCTGAAAATAGATCCTTAATAGGATCAATGATAGTGTCGTACAAAGTCCTCAAAGCTTCTTCTTGAAGATTTAAGTGCTGTGTTTGCTGGTTTTCCTGTGGTGATCTTTCAAATGCCTGTCTTTTATCCTTCGCCCACCCGAGGGAGCGATCTTCACACTCCACATAATCACGTGGACCCATTTTGTTCACAAGAGACTGAAAGAAAGTTTTGATTCCATCCTGTGAAATGATTTGCTTTATTCTCACTTTAACGTCCTTTCCTTTCTGACAAACCCAGAAAATTACTTCCTTTAACCCAATCGCCATAAATATTGTATTCAGGGGAATGTAACTGAACAGCTCACGAAAGGTTCCGTTTTCCTTTGCTGATTTCTTCTCATTCGCTCCAAATGCATAATTTAATGCCATAAGGTCTTTGAGACCCTGAGCCCGTCCTTCCTCAGCATAAAACAAAGCCTCCGTAACCTTGCCATCTGTTAACATCACGCGCCACATTCCCATGTATGTTCTTTGGTACTGATCACGTAAGTTTATTTTCCACTCGTCGTTCAATTGAAGACCATCTCTGATGTCATTTAACAACGTAATACTGAGCTGATAATATTCAATAGCCACTGGAACTTGGCCTAAACACTCAAAATCAGAACCAAGGTTAGAACACGCTAATTCCTCACCCAATCTGTCATTCAATTCTTTGGCAATTTTAAGTGAACGTTCATGGTAGCCTATGGCTGTTTCAAATTCTCCCAGTCGGTCATGAGCACTGCCAAGATTGCAGTACACCTTACCTTCCAGTGATCTGTCTCCCAATTCTTTCGCAATTCTAAGTGAGCGTTCATGATAGTCTATGGCTGTTTTAAAATCTTCCAGACTGGCATGGGCATTGCCAAGATTGGCATACGCCGTTCCTTCCCCTAATCTGTCATCCAATTCTTTCGCAATCTTCAGGCGACGTTCATGAAAGTCTACAGCTCCTTGAAAATCTCCTAGACTGTGATGGGCGTTGCCAAGATTGCCATAAGCGCTACCTTCCCCATATCTGTCCCCTAGTTCTTTCGCCACTTTCAAGTGACATTCATGGTAGTCTATGGCTGTTTTAAAATCTCCCAGACTCTGGTGGGCGTTGCCAAGATCGCCGTACGCATTTCCTTCCCCATATCTGTCACCTAGTTCTTTCGCAATTTTGAGGTGACGTTCATGGTAGTCTATTTCTGTTTTAAAATCTCCCAGATTGTGATGGTCGTTGCCAAGATTGCCATACGCAATTCCTTCCGCTGATCTGTCACCCAATTCTTTGGCAATTTTCAGGTCACGTTCATGGTAGTCTACGGCTGTTTTAAAATCTCCCAGACTACGATGGGCGTTGCCAAGACTGCTATACGACTTTCCTTCCCCTGATTTGTCACCCAGTTCTTTCACAATTTTCAGGCAACGTTCATGGTAGTCTATCGCTGTTTGAAACTCTCCCAGGCTACGATAGACATTTCCAAGATTGCAATAGGCAATTCCTTCCCCTGATCTGTCACCCAATTCTTTGGCAATTTTCAGGTAACGTTCATGGTAGTCTTTGGATTTTTTAAAATCTCCCAGAAAGTGATGGGTGATGCCAAGATTTCCATACGCCTTTCCTTCCCCTGATCTATCACCCAATTCTTTGGAAATTTTCAGGTAATGTTCATGGTATTCTATGGATTTTTTAAAATCTCCCAGACCAAGATAGGCGTTGCCAAGATTGCCACACGCCTTTCCTTCCGATGATATATCACTCAATTCTTTGGAAATTTTGAGTGAACGTTCATGGTAGTCTATGGCTGTTGTAAAATCTCCCAAACTGCGGTGGGCGATGCCAAGATTGTTATACGTCTTTCCTTCTCCTGATCTGTCACCAAGCTCTTTGGTAATTTTCAGGTCACGTTCATGGTAGTCTATGGCTATTTCAAAATTTCCCAGACTGACATGGGCATTGCCAAGATTGCAATACGCATTTCCTTCTCCTAATCTGTCACCCAATTCTTTTGAGATTTTCAGGTGACGTTCATGGTAGTCTATGGCTATTTCAAAATTTCCCAGACTGACATGGGCATTGCCAAGATTGGCATACGCATTTCCTTCCCCTAATCTGTTACCAAGTTCTTTCTCAATTTTCAGGTCACGTTCATAGTAGTCTATAGCTGTTTTGAAATTTCCTAGATTTTGAAGGGCATTGCCAAGATTGCAGAACGCATTTCCTTCCCCTGATCTGTCACCCAATTCTTTTGAGATTTTCAGGTGACGTTCATGGTAGTCTATGGCTGTTTTAAAATCTCCCAGACTGACATGGGCATTGCCAAGATTGGCATACGCATTTCCTTCCTCTAATTTGTCACCCAGTTCTTTCGCAATTTTCAGTTGACGTTCATGGTAGTCTATGGCTGTTTTAAAATCTCCCAGACTATGATAGACGATGCCAAGATTGCCACACTCGACTCCTTCCTTCGATCTATCACCCAGTTCTTTGGCAATTTTGTGGTCACTTTCAATGCAGTCTATGAGTGTTCTAAAATCTTCCAGACTGTGAAGAGCGTTTCCTAGGTTGCCATACCCTTTTTCTTCTCTTGATCTTTCAGCTGGGTTTGTCACTTTTGTAGCCGTTTCCTGGAAATAAATTACGTATAAAAAATATGTTTGTATGGGAAAATGCCCAGCTTGCGTATGGAGCTTGCACATACCGAGATCCTATTAACTTGACTAGCCTATAAGAACAAGCTTATAAGAACATATTGACAACTGAAGAAAGAAGAAAATCTTGAGGTGCAAGATACAATAAAGCTCAATAAAAACCAACCACTAAAAACCTGGTTTTTAAGAAACTGTGGGCTAAAATTAGCCAGTTAGGTCCCCTCTATACAAGAACCTGTTTGGCATGTTTATTTGAAACAGGTTCTTATTTCCTAAAGTCTATAAAAGAAATTCTGTGTACTTGGGCAAATAAGATAAGTCAACAATCAGAATCCTCTATGGAGACATAGGTGTCTTATCACTCCAACTGCAATATAATGACATCCAGATTTTACATAAGGAATAAGCTGAATATACACTACATACTTTTAACTTCAATGTCTTTTTTTTCTTCACGGAAAATAAGGACCTAAATAGCCTACATTTGTGCTAATTACGTAAGAACATGTTTAGGCTAACTTGGAGAAATGCAGGTTCTTAGTCGAAAATGAGGACAGCACGGCTGACCCGGTATCATGTGAAGAGCGGAGGGCGGCTGAAAGTATATGACGCAAATAGTTGTCGACTTAAGCGTGCAGAAAATATTTTTTCTTGTGCGGAATCAAGTCGAAACAGGGCTCCTGGTTGAAAGCAAGTTTGATTTCCGGACGCAGATTTCATTTTGAAAATAAATTTCTTATTCAAGAGGTTATTAAAGTTGGGGGTCAATGGTTTGGAACAATCGAAAAAGGATTTTTGGACTTGCATCATCCTTATCATTCTTAAGACTTACTAAGTCACGTACTTATAATTATTTTTGAAAACTGGAAATATTTGACGAATTCTTAACGGGTTCAAACCCGAAGATCAAACACTTTTCTGATATATTGTCAAATATTTCTAACCCTCTAGGTTAGGAATGACTTTCTAAAAGAACAAATACTGCGGCCGGCATCGCAAACTTCACCGGCAAATTTAGTCTTTTGTTAATTAACAGTACAATTTAAACTTCGTTTACATTTATCCTGATAGCAGGAGGTTGAATATAAATAAATAAATAAATAAATAAATAAATAAATAAATAGGGGTGGCCGTATTACTGGGGTAGAGTCAAACTTCATGACATAAGCCGACAGGAATGACAAATGCACCATACATCGCATTGGGTTATTCCCGGGGTATCCAATCGACAGAAATCGATGATCGGAAAACCAATCGATAAAATTAGTTAATTGGCATCGATTGGTATCAGAAAATCGATGACCAATCGATAACCACACCAAAACCGTTCATCGATTGCTATAGATTGGCAGAGCAACTTCGAACAGACATTACGCACGCTACCCGTCCGATCATCCGCCATTTTCAGGAAGCCCTGGGGACGAACTTGGTGAAACAATAGGCCATTTCCGAGTTGCTTTACGTCTCGTTATCAGAGTGAGGCTTGGTGCACAACCTTTCATGTAAAAATTAGTTTTATTTACATGTGAATGAAAACTAATTTTCATGAAAGGTTGTGCGCCAAACCTCGCTTTGATAACGAGACAAAAAGCAACTCGGAAATGGCCTATTGCGACCCAGTCTTCTCAACGCAAAGAATATACCCCGTTGAATGTGTTCTCGAATGCAACCACTTGCCGTTTTTTGAAGTCCGTAGTATTGGCCCATGTCCGCACGTAAATAGTTTTCCACTTTGGATAACGTTTTCAAACTTCAAACGTTTCTGTTTTTGGTTAACGTTTTCGTGAGATACGTGTGGACGGGAAGCAAGAACGGGAACAAACTTTTGAGTTGTCAAGGGATAACGGATACCTGTGGATGGGGCGTTGAAGAGAAGGAAGAGAGTATTGGTCTCCTGATAACGTTCAAAGCATTAAAATGACATGTGTTTACAATATTGCGTGCAAAGATGTGATCAATTTATCTATCGATTGTTAGTGAAAATCGATACCAATCGATTACCACACGAATCTTTGCCATCGATTGATCGATTGGTCATCGATTATCAATATCAATCGATTAATTGATATTGATTGGTATTGATTGACATCGATTGTCATAGATTGGGTTTTGTGGTGATGTCCTGGTTTTCAGTGTTTTCCCTTGTGTTTATATTATACATTACAGAAGTGACGAAATATAGGTTGACTGAAAAGACGCTTTAATCGCTTACAGGTATTCAAGAAACACTTCAAAAGGTATTTTTTCTGATTTATTTTAAACTCCTATCCAAATGCTTCGTATCAAGAAAAGCGGGTCAAATTCGACAACAATAGCTATTGTATTCTTGATCGTTTTTGTCCATGTAAGGGTAAAAACGATCAACGGTGAAACAATGGCTTATAACAAGCGAGGGAAATTCAAAATTTCCGATGAATCTTCGGCGGGACCGAGCTAAGTGGCAAGTTCCCCCGTGAGGGAGGTACAGAGCTATAACTGACACGACAAACTAACAACAGCGAGGCATAAAAATTCCTCTGACAACAACACATTGGTTACGTTCTTAAGGTTTAAATTAAACGAGCTTCGTTCTCATTTATAAATCATTCAAATCTTGTAGCCGCGCAAACAGTTGTTACGTGAACGTGTTGCTTTATTCCTCAAGCCTGAAAGTCTATTTTGCGAGGCTAACGGCAGCTACTTTCATCGGATAACAAACTAGCAATGTACTCTACTCGTTTTATTTTGGATTTTTGTTTTACTACGGCTTTTAGTTCCGAGGTGAAAGCATTTAAATCTTACGCCGCGGAAAATAATTGTTTATGTAAATATGTGTTTTATCTTTATTCATGAATGCACATGGCGTTTTGAAGCAAAAAAATAACACCTCCCTATAGAGGATTAAGTCCCCCGTTGCGTAACATTTCAACCCTCCGGAACACAATTCTACTAGCGACATGTCTGTGTCTGTGTTCAGACAAGCAGAAAAAAGAGAGAGGAAAGGGGCTTAATTTCGCGCACAAAATCTTGTCACCGCGTGGAATAAACAATGAATTTAAGTTTGGCAGCCTTTGTTTAGAGATTTTCTTCCATTAGCCGAGAAACGTGACTGCTCTTGTAGCCTATCAGAGGCGTTACTAGGGATTTTCCAGTGGTTCCAGCATACAGTTCACCAAATCAAATCCCCCTTGAAGTCGTTTCCATGTAAGGGCCCTGATTAATTTTTTGGGCGTGTTCTTGTTGGTGTTACCAAGAGAATCCTCTCATTTTACTACAGCTTGCACGTGTGCCAAAAATCGGAGAAACCACTGCATTATCAGTCAGAAAGCAAAGCGGAGTTACGTGGCCAGTTCCACCATCTTATCTCTTTTAATTGCCTAATGTGCACTTCATTTGCTTTAATTCTATTTTGTTTTGTTTTCATTTACCTTCGATATTTCAGTTACGCACGTGCGTAGCAGCGTACAGGTAGCTACACCACTGCCTATATTGCACAACCATTTTAGTTCTTCAAGTTTTCCTCTGTAATGAACTACAAACAATAGGGTTTGATTGTTTTCTTTTTTACCTTCTCTCCATGGCTCGCTTGCAGTTTCTTTTGTTCTCCCAAAGCCTTTTTCCGTAATTCCAACAACCTCTGGTTATTCGGCTCTATCTTGGAATAGTTAAAGTATTAAATAAATAATATAAAGAACTAAACAAAGCTTTAGACAAACGTGACACAAATTATCTTGAGTCACATGCATATCGTTCCATTGGTGATGGAATTGAAGCAGCCGCAACGCAAGTACTGTACAGCAACCAATAAATAATTTATATTATTACACATTGGTGTCACTAGCTCGATTTTGATTGGCTAGAAGCACGCAGCTAATTATTGCTTGCTGTTTCTGTTACGTCATACCTACAGACAATGAATTTTATATATGTAGAAGTGACGTCATACCTACAGACAATAGTTTGTCTGCTGTGCATTGATCACTTTTTGTGTGCGCTCTTGTCTTTACAAGTGCAGCTCAGGAATATGCATAATAAAACAATTATTGGATTCGGTTTTCGCATGATAGCAATAACTATTAAGGCCTCAGTTTGTGTTATCCGCCTCAGCCTTCGGCTTCGTTAGATAACACAAACTTTGGCCTTAATAATTATCGCTATCATGCTCAACCTCATCCAATAATTGTTAAGTACTGTATATTAGAGAGCTCTACAAATGTGCGGTGGCATAAGGTCAATCCCCCAAAATCAAAATGATGACGATATTATCCACCCTAGAAGGGCTAACATTATCAAAAATCACGACGTGCTGTTCAAAAATGGAAAACAAGGTTGATGAAATGATTAAATTTAGCAACTGATGAAAGAGGATTTACAAATAGATAGAACAATATCATGCATTATATTTAGATTTTCGATTTCAAACAAAGGGCTGCAAATGAACATGTATGAAAGATAAAATCACCCATCTCTTCAAGTGCTTAACAGTTAGGGAAATGATTGACACTAAAACTTTAGTTCTAGCACTGGCAGCCCAAGCTCGAAGTATTATAGCGTCGTTACTGTTGCATAATCTCTTGGAAATATCAGAGAAGTATAAGGATTTGTATGGGGAGAAAACGTTTGTTTCGGTACCCTACATATATATTCAATAAAAAGAAACGGCTTACCTTTCGTTAGTATTAAGCTTCTTGATTGGCTAGCTAGCGAGAACAGTAAATTGTCAAAAATGCGTCATTTATTTCACACCAACTTAAAATTCAACTTGCCTGTTTTACAAGTGAACCGAACGTTTACCGACTGTACTGAGTCCACCGTGTATACACAGTGTATCGGAAATCCTTCTCCTCATCAGCTTTACAGTAATGCGGGTGTCACACAGTCGCGATTTTGCTTCACGATTACTTGACGATGCGAAAAGTGACAAAAATCATGAGTCCCTCGCGAGAGGTCTTAGAGCACTTGACGGGCTCTGATATAGGACTTAAGTGGTCTTCAGTGTGTCTTGAAGGACGCGATAAGTCGGCAAACTCTCACGAACATTTTGACCATGCTCAAAACAATCGTGAGAGTCAGCCGATCTATCTTCGTCGGGTAGCGACGCCAAACCGTCGTCAACTGCTCTTAAATGCTCTTGACGCTCGGGAGCCGCTCGTGAGCCGCTCTAATTGATCGCCAGTCCCACTGATAGGTCGCCAACAGATCCTTGACAAACGTGAGTTGGACTTCACCTTGTGGTATTTTTATATTTTGACGCCACATTTCCTACGTTCTTTTCGCGATATTTTACAAATTTAGATCGTGAAGGTCGTGAGCTGATCGTGAGTTTAGGTCTCGACTGTGTGACACCGCCTTAAAACAACGTTTCTTTCGGCCAGCCTATAATTCGAAATATTTCGCCAAAAATCATGTCAAAGTGTCTAGTAGCAGCCTGTACATGTATAGTATGCATATGTATAGTCGGTACACACTCAATACAATCAGTACAACCAGTACACCCAAAAACAGTCGGTGCTTCAGTTGGTACACTCTACCCTTGGATATATGACATCATTTTCTGCGAAACGTTCTGTTGTTGTCACTAACTAGCCATTGAGAGATCCGCTTTGGAATTGGTGCAGGTCAACTGACAAGCAGATGACTGATGAGTTTAGACAAACACTTGGTCACACCTGGGCGGACAAAAAATATATTTTCAACGATGAAAGAATGTTAAGGGGATTTACTTTCAAGTATCAATTCCTGTAAAGGATACTGCTAATCCCTTATCACACCACACAATGGCTTCGTTAAACTTTTCCAAGTGAATGCAGGCACTTGCACCTGTGAAGGCATAAAGCGCATACGTTAGCTACATTTTTAATGGGCTGCAAATGAAGAAAAATAATGTCCGATTCGTTATTCATTATTTCGTGATGCTTGACTTGGCAAATTGTCGAGCGGTGTTGTAATTGAAAGCGGCGCAGATCATGCACAAATGACGCTAAACTCAATTATTCTTAGGTATATTTTATTGTAATTATTAGGGGTAGTTTTAGTTGTAAGGCGCATTTGATCATATTCAGATGTTAATTTGCTCCTAATTACTCATGCGCGTAGCGGCATGAGTTATAAAATGGCCTCCGTTTTTCTTCTTATTTATTTTTTTTTTGTGTCACGATTTTGCATGCAAATTTATGCACGCATATTTTACATTGTGCTCTTCCGGTTCATAGCTTTGCCATTTACACTTCCTGTTTAGTGACTTCCGGCTACTTTCACTTCCGGTAAAACAGCGTTACTGAAGCGTCACGACAGCGTCTCCCACAACCCTACTTACACAACTGTTAAATGTTCACATTAGCTATATATATATATATATATATGTGTATATATATATATATATATATATATATATATATATATATATATATATATATATATATATATATATATATAAGACGTAGAAGAATCACTGGCTTCATTGTGGTACAGCCTTCATTTACAAAAAAAACAACAAAACAAAACAAAACAAAACAACGTGGTTTGCAGGAACGATGACTGAATGAAAGGATAAACTCTTCTCCATGTCGGACATCTTCTTATCATGTTTATATATATATATATATATATATATATATATATATATATATATATATATATATATATATATATATATATATATATATACACTGTATCATAAAACTTTCTTACGCATGCGCATGAGTATAGGCTGCTTGCAGCCTCTTGTAAGTAATAAATTATTATTATTATTATTATTAACTTGCTTGGGTGGATTTGCCTTCAAATGTGGCAAAGTACTATTTATTGTTGTTCAATATAGCCTGAGTAGCAGGCGCTTGCAAATAGTGGGCTAAAGAAAGAACGGGGCGCGCGAGGGAGACATGCGTGTCTCTCCACTCGCGCGTGTCTCCCTCTCGCGCGCCCGTTCTTTCCTGTGCCCAAATACTTTCAAGCGCCTCCTACACAGGCTCTGCTTCACTACGACGAAGCGAAATACCATTGGCAGAAGAATAACTCACCCACAATTAATTAACATAGGCACGTTTTACGTGCATGAGCTATTTTGAATGCTTCAGTGCAACAGTATCAGCAATCTACTCTTTTAATCCTAGTTTTGTGCACAATTGGGTATAACTGCCATTAATGAAAATGAGAACTGCTGCGCATAGCTGGTTCGATCCTCATAATATAGATTCACTTTTCTGTCTTTCCTTTTAGACATCTGGTGTAAAATAAACAATGAATATCAACTCACAAAACGTTGCTTTAATAGTGGGAAGACTCGAAGGTTTCAAGGTTTCTTAAATTATGGCCTCAAGGTTTGGATCAGTCGCTTTTTCGTTCCGTATATACACACAACTTTACCTCTTAAATAAATGAAAAAATAAATAAATAAATAAATAAATAATGATTTAGAGGTAGCACATCGCCTGATCAGAGGCTGAAATAACGAGGTATACACATGCGTATCGCACTTTTTTGTATCATGGCTAAGGGAACAAAGCATATACATGCGCAGCGCTCGTTTCGCTTCTTAGCGGAACAACATAAGACGTTAGTGAACGGGATGTTAGCGAAACGACTCGTAGGCGAAACCCTTCGTCTGCCTGATTCCTGGTTGAATTGGAACTCTTACCTCTCACAAAAGCTTTCAGAAAATGTGGTTGCAATTCAGTGGTAGCTTTTGCATCATTCACTGTTTCAGAGTAATTACCTATATGAAAAAAAAAACAGAACACACTATTTAACAAGCTCAGATAGGTATAACAGAGCAAGAGGATAGATTATGATTAGCTAACACAGCTAATGCCCCTGCAGCAACTTACTTAGTAAATAGGGGCGTACCTGACTGTAAGCCAGTTAAGCAGGGGCAAATTTTATTCTCACAATTATTTTGACAATGCCAGTGTCGACAGAATCTCGGGAACGATCATTTAGTTGTATGTGAAGGGTCAAGACGTACTTGCGCTCTACTATATAAGCAGAGAGGTCCTCTGGGCTTGTGCTTCTACATGCGTACAGGGACAAGAGCATCGACACAGATAAGGTGGTCCGGGAGTGCTGCGCTAGGCCTAGGCCTTACATTTCAGAATGCCACGCTAACACAGCTTTGTCTTTGCGTTCATCATGATCTTGTATAGAAGTATAGAGCAGTTTTCAATTGAGTGTCGTAAAACCAAAACCAAAGTAATTACTCTGACCAATCACAGCAGTCGTAAACAATCCATTGAACCAATCAGAGCTCGAAGCAATTACATGTCGGCGGCGCCAAGCGCGGGAAAACGCGTGGTTTTTTGGTTTTACTTCTGATTGGTCGAGAAAGTGGCGCGAGATTTTTTAGCCAATCACAAAGCGTAGCAATGCAAAACCAAAGCAATTGTGTAATTACTTTTGACACTCAATTGAAAACTGCTCTATTGAAGTATAATGATATTGTATAGAAGTACAACATTTATGTAAAGTGGTTGTAACTTAAAGGTCCAACTAAAGTTACTTTACGCCATGTAAAACCTGGCTCTTGTACCGGTGTAAATTAATAAGCATATATCAGCAACAATCTGGTAGCGGGCTTAAGGCTGGAAAAAAATGCTCAGGAATGCTCCTGGTAACAACTACTACACTCGTTAGCAAGTTTCTGCCTGCAGTCCATTCATTTATGCCAATCAGTTCAATAGACCAAAGACGATATTTAAAAGGTAATAATTATAACAACTTTTACCCAAATTAAAATGTGCTGCCGCTCTGTTGCAGTACAGTTTGGCGTTAAGATCTTCATCTTTGCAGTTCACTTTGATTCCTTCAGTGTAGAAGTGAATGGCGTTGTTGAAATTCTTCTTGTTGTATTCATCGTTACCCTCATTCTTGTAAACTTCTGCAATTGCTACAACGAAGGAAATTAAAGGATTTTAGGTATTTCAGACTTTTGAAATGAGAGTAGCTTTTCAGTTTACTACGTGTACGACGGCTTCGATAAACCAAATTAGAACACTTTCTATGAGTTTGACACAACTGCGTATCAGTCAAGGGTTTGACTGATAAGAATACTTAAGCCCCACACCTGACATTGGTAACTAACCGAGTAAAATTTCTCCGCCATTGATATGAAATTAGATGATATTTTCATTTCTCACCTCTTAAATTGTCATCATCAAACTGAACGGTTTCCTCAGCAGGTGACGTGACGTCATCTTGTTTTGCTGCTTTGTTTGCACTTCTATCCATGGTGGAATGCTTTAAAATTTATAACATTTAGACCATTAGGTTATTGTGATGTTTGCACCCCAGCGTTTTATCACATCAAATAAAAATAGCTTCTCGTCACTCTTACAAAAGAGTAACTGCACATTTGTTCTGAAAGCTTAGCTAAAGTAAATTTTTAAATATCTCCATGTAATGTCATTTTGAGCACTTTTTAGCTTTGTCAATATGCTTCCTTCCATTTGTAATGTCGAGAGTACATCACAACACCTAAATAATTTCGTTTCATTGTTCCTGTGACAGATATTAAAACCAGGTAAGACTGTTCAAAATGCCACCTCAGTTCGCATCGGTTGATTTTCTAAGCAGCACACTAGATCAAGACACTCACCTGTCTCTCTGCAAAGGTTCAGCAGCTAGCAACGGAACTTGCATTCATCTTATCAAAATGAAGTGAACATGTAACAAACATTCTATTCGAAAGAGAAAGTTCAAAATGCATATTAATTAGGGTTTTTTCCCTTTTGTTCGAAACATTCACTTGCCAATTTTCAATGCCTCGCTGGTTTTAATAGCAAGTAGTACAAGTCAAAACATGTTCCTTTGACTTGATCCCTCTCGTGTTTTCTGTTTTAAATTTTAGTGTCACTTATTCATTTGCTTAAATACAATGTTAACAGATAAAACCAGGAACAAGCGATGGAAGGTGAAAGTGGTGAAAATATTAAGTATTTCTGGGTGTTGCGGAAACCATTGTTGGTTCGTTTTTGTGATGTGGGTATTAACAGCAAGTGACAAATTTTGCGCATGCGTCAGGCTTACTGGGAAGCACTTGTTGACAGCAGCAAGTTCAGTGTGACACGGTTATTATTTCTCACAGACTATGGACTAAATGTGTCCAGTAAAAGACTAGAGAAATAATTTGATAGAGGTTTAGCTTATTTTAAATGCTTTCACTTATAGCTGACGCTGAATTTGGCACCAAAAGGTTTTAAACTAATCCACTGAAATTCAGAAGGTTTCACTATAACTGGTTATATGACTTTGTGTAAAAATTGATGACCTGATGTTAAAGAAAGTAAGGTAACAATTACTCATCTTGCGAGACGTATTAAGAAAAAGATAAAGACATTTTAACAACAAGTGGGAATACCGTATGATATATTATTATAATTGCAAATTTTCTAACAAACATTTTTATAAACAAATTTTTCATTTAATTCATTTAGCAAATTTGTAATCACAACTCAGTTAGTATTAATAATAAAGCAAAAATTGGATTTCCTCTTATGTATTTGTGTCGTTTTTGGACAAATACGTTGTTGTGAAAGTGGCGTCCAATCGATCGGAAACTTCGGAAACCGAAACAAAACGAACAACTGGTGAGAGCAGAAACCTCAAAAAGAGGAGGCTGAGACAACCGCCAGCTTATTAGATACATTGTAGTTATAGCTGATTAATTAAAAACCTCTGAGAGCACCTGTCTTCAAAAATTTAAGATCAAGAAGATAGAGAAATTGGAGGGAGGGGGGCTACGGTCATTATGAAAAGCCTGGTGGCGGCTTTGATTTCAGTCACAGGGGAGTTTGGGGCTGAATGGGCATACAATGCAATTATCGCTGAATTTTTAATGGGAATGATTTTAAAATGACCGTGATATTTATATTAAGATCACACGTAATTAATAATATTAATATTCAATGTCTGTTTGAGCTTTGTAGCTACTAAAACAAAAAATGACCTACAATGAGCTGTACAATGAGCTACAAAGACCTACAATGAGCTACATGTATATGTTAATAGACGGTTTTCAACACCATTTTCACAAGAAGGCAACAACAACAACAACAATAGCCTGAGAAAACAGTTGACATTTGGTGACGCTACCACTGGTTTCCCTGCCAAATAACGCCTGACAAATGAGTGCAGAAATTCCATACTGATGACGCGTCACTACCCAGATCTGGGTAGTGCTTCTGATTGGTCATGCCACGTGGGAAATTTGATTCAACCAATCAGAAGCACTACCCAGATCTGGGTAGTGACGCATCATCAGTGGTAGCATCTCCAAATGTCGGCTGTTTTCTCAGGCTACAACAACATCTTTTATTTAATCATGGTGAGTTTTAAAGCTAATGCAGCTTATGGGGCCGTGTAAAAAATGTTAATAGGACAATAAAAATTAAAAAATACACTAAAAACGATAAAAAATACACTAGTGTCAATATATAAATTAAAAATATGAATGTGGTCAAAAAAAGGCAAGGAAATCTTAGGGCAGTTACCAAACATCATACAAATCTCTTAAAATTTCAGTCACGTGCTCCATTCTACTAGCAATTCTCAACCTTATCTTTGATTTTGTCGCACTTGGAGATTTAGGTTTTATGGGATATTGAGGGTAAGTAGATTTTCTAGTTGTGTGGGAAAAATTTTCCCAGTTCTTCATCAAGTAAGTCAGTTTTGGCGAAAATAACACAATGGCACGTGGAATGTACAATGCGTGCAAAACAAAACAAGTTAGCATATCATGTGAACAATGATCATTGAATTGGCCTAAAAAAGCATCTGACCATTGTGTCGTGTTTTGTTTACATTATTTTTAATAACTAACCAAATAACTGAAGGAATGTGCGAAAAAAAAATTGTTTCTAAAATCGATAGAAGTCTATCCAGAAAAATTATGTTTTCTGGTCTTTCGTCACTGGCTTTTGTAGTAATCTACTACACAGCTAGAAAACCTACTTACCGTACGTTCATACTTAATCAAGAAAATCTTCATACCTCTCCATCTGAGTGAAACATTGATCACAATTAGGACAATGTCTAAGGCACAGAAAACCACAGACACCTTTTGAGAACGATGACATCCCAAAGTTAACACATTACGCTTGGTTCAATTTGACTTGTTACCATCCCCCACCTCCCGGGCATACCCCCAGGGATTTCCAATTGTTTTCATGTTTTAAGTGGTCCATTTCCCTTCCCCGGGCATGAAGAAAGAGACAATTCTCTACCCTCGGGCTCCTGATCAACCTCAGATACATTTTTTAGGGTACATCTTCTTGACAGTAATATTGATTTTCATACAATAGCAAAACAAGACGTCTTCAAAACTTCAGAAACGTTTTACAGAGTTTATTGAGAGAAGGGTATTTAATCCCGGGGGGGGGACTCCCATATAAAAATGACGGGGGTACTTGTCGTACCTTTTAGGGGTCAAAATTTGTACATTGGTACCTCTTAGGGTGCTAAAATTCAAAATGACCCCCGTTGGAATTATCACGGTACGTTTTCGGGTATTAAGCGCAGAATATGACATGTGTTGTTTAAGAATTGGTACCTCTTAGGGGTAAAAATTCATTTGAGCCATGCCCATCAAACAACATTCTGGTACTTTTTAGGGTGCTTTTAGAAAATTTCCGATGAGCACCCCTATCATTTTTATATGGGAGTCCCCCCCCCCCCCTCCCCGGGTATTTAATACAGTAAAAACCTGTCATCATCATCATCATCATCATAGCTTTATTTAAAAACACGGTATCCCATCATTAATTACAAAATGCTCTTCCAGAGAGCCGTGTATACTAAATATTCTCTATAAATACTTAAACATGTTAAAAATTTCTGTGACTAGAACTTAAGAAATTTTTCATGCATTGTTAGAGCTTTTGTAATACAGTCTATTTAACTACAGTCTAGCAATCCTTCTACAATTCCCCACCCCCAGGACTGAAGGGCTGGACTTGTCCTGGAGGTTGCCTGGGGAGGGGGGGGGATGGCAACAAGTCAAACAAACAAGTCGGATTTCCGTATAACCCCATACATTAATTATACATGTATACGCTATTGTTTTTCTGTAGGTGTTCTTTTGTTTTGGCTTTTGTTTCAGTTTTAAGAGCTATATGCATAACTAATATATGAGGTTATACGGAAATCTTTCCGCTAAATTGATTCAAGTTGCTTACATGTAAAGTTTAGAGCGGGTGTGTTTTCAGCGATAGGCAAAAACTGTTTTTTTTTTGTCAATCTAAAAAAGCTCACATTATATAACCTCGTTTTGTTTTGCACGCATCAAACGTTCCACGTCCTATGCCAAAATCGACTTATTTGATGAAGGACTGGGAAAATTTTTCCCATACAACTAGAAAATTTACATACCCTCAATATCCCGTAAAGCTTAAATATCCAAGAGCGACGAAGTCAAAGAAAAGGTCGAGAATTGCAAGTAGAATAGAGCGCGTGACCGAAATTTTGAGAGATTTGTATGATGCTTTAACCTCCCTACTCGTCAAAATGGCGTCGAAACCGTAAATAGGTTTATTGTAGCTCATAGTAGCTCACTGTAGGTCATTCCTTGTTTTAGTAACTACGGTTTGAACTTGCCAAATTTCGACGATCATCGAGTTCTGCCTCCATTTTAAAAGATTCGTGTGCAAAAAGCCTTGTAGCAATTTTCCTCGTAGCCACTTCTAAAATCAACAGAAATATGACGGGATAAGCAATTACATGTGTAACTTACATTACCGTTCAACTGAAAGCGAGTGAATCTATTACATGACAAACCTTCACTCGCCTTACCTCCAATAAGCTTAAATGTCCCAGTTTCGCTAGACAATTTCGCAAATGTCCACTACTCAAACATACTCAAAGCATAGCTATGGATCGCCTACGAGCTGGAAAAGGTAATAATCGGTAATAATCTATGTGCTTCGTCAATCAAACAGCGTGTCGTCCAAAACAGACGTACGAGCCAATAAGGCGCGAGATATCTAAACCGCAAGCAGATGTGGTTTTGAGGTTTGCTTGCGTATCGTGATTGGCCAGTACACAATCAACATTCATAAAAATTAAAAAATCTAAAGTATGCGTCCTACAAAGCTGTTTCTAACATGGTATGTGGATACAAGTGTTATAATCTTTCACAAAAAGTTTCAGGTTTTACTGCGCCTTTCAATAACATGCGGAATTTGAAATTCCAATCTCTACCAAGGGTTGCGTTATTCCCTGCCGTCAATCATAATTAATACGAAAGCCAACGGACCATGTAAAAAAGAAACAAACAGAATGGATCGAAATCTACCAATCATAATGCACGGACGTGACCTTTTGAACTCATTGAAGTGAAGATCTGTTTCCTGAGAGGTAAGCTAAGATGATTGACGGCAGTGTAAATCGCAACCGTTGGTGAAAATTTGAATTTCAAATTCCGCATGTTATTGAAAGGCGCAGTAACGATGTTTTGCTTCCGATTTACAAAGGTTTTAAATGTGTCACGCAGTGCGAATTGAATCAGCTGAAAGTTATTGTTTGCATTTTAAGTGCCAACCTCGTTCCCAGGGCTTTTCCCTTCGACAGAGGGGGCCGCCCCTCTCTCGAAGGGAAAAGTCCTGGGAACGAGGTTGTATAAGTGCTTATAAGCCCAGTTAATGTATCTTATAGCAAATACAATATTTTTGGATGTGATTTTTGGTGTAATTAAGACTTTGAGTTTTTGGCCGCCATCTTTGTGCCCCTGAGTAGGGGACAAAGATGGCCGCTCCATACATTTCTTACTAAAAATATCTAATACTCGTTCGCCTATAACTCTTGAACGAAATGCTTTTGCGCTTCAAAATTTGGCCAATATGTGTAGTTTTAAACTCTCTACAATTCCATAAACGTTTTGGATTCGAAATCTATTTTTTAATGCTTCTGAATTTTGATATGACGTAAGTGAAAGCCAAGAATTTTTCAAAGTGAAACTAAAATCTGCAAAAGATCAGCCTTGCAGTTTGTCTGTTATGTTTTCAAAGTGAGCTCGTCATGTTTTAATATTTTTGGTGGCGTTCCTTGATACCAAACGATTGTTCCAACAAAGAGGGGGATATTGGGGTTTTCGGTTTATCGGTTTTGCTTATTTTTGAGATCGGTTTTTCGGTTTTTGCACTCAAAATTTCCGGTTTTTCGGTTTTTGTATCCGTTGTGGTTTTCGGTTTTTTCCTTTTTAAACATCCGGTTTTCGGCAGGGATAAAAAAAAAACGGTCTTTCGGTTTTGGATTTTTGCTTCCTAGTTTCTAGACCATTTTATTAACCTCGATCAACCCGTGTTGGTTCATGTTCGCCATCCAAGTGACGTTGCCGGTGAAAGTGGCCCACAAAAGGCAATAGAAGTTTAGCCTTGTTCTATTGCAATAGCTTTAAAATGAAAGTTCTAAGAAAGATGTGGTCGCTAATAATACAGGGCCGTTATATACAGGTTCGACTGTGGTTATCAAGGATCAGGGGTTAAGGTTTGTTAATTTGCTATTTTGATCATTATGTTCGGTTTTTTGGTTTTGATCGATTTTTCAGTTGCGGTTTTTCGGTTAATAAGGCCCGGTTCAGACGACGAACTTTTCATGAGCCGAACTTAATTCGAATTTGGATCGACCCAAATTAACAAAAGTACGCCTGTTGATTCAGACGCCGAACAATAGCGACTTCCGAGTTTGAAGAATAGGTTCAGTGGGCATGCGTTTTTATCCCGAGATTATTCTCTTCTTTTGTTATTTAAAATCTGAGTTGAATTTGAATTCTATAGATGGTTTTCACTCACGTGACCTTCAGTCCTGTGGAACTCAAATGACAAAGGCCATGGCGGCCATGTTGGTGTACATAACAAAAGAAGTTCGTTGAAATTCTTTTGTAGTTGTATACCAATATGGCCGCCGTGACGTAACGTGAAAACCATCTATTGTATTTTTGATTAATGCTTGTTTTTATCCCGACGCGCGCACATGTTTTTTAGAACTCCGAATTAGCTTATTCAGTTTGAAGAAAAACCAATCGAAAGGTCAGCGATTTTCAGGCAAAGATGTCAGAACACGCACCAGTCGTTATAATAATTTATGCATTAGGTTCGGCTCATGAAAAGTTCGTCGTCTGAACCAGGCCTTATAGGCCCCATTGCCCCCCTCCACAAACTATCGTTTTTCTTTTTCTGCAGCCTGAAAGGTTTGACCCAGATCGCTTTCTTCCAGAGGAGGTTAAGAAGCGTCCGTCGTTTTCTTACTTGCCTTTTGGCCTGGGTCCCAGGCAGTGTATTGGTACAAAATTAGCGCTTCTGGAGAAAACGGCGAATTTAAGCGATTTTAAGGGTTTTGTATCGGACGTTCACCTGAGCGTATAGTGAAGAGACAAGGGAGGAAAACTGGATTTTGGACCTCTCCAGCGCCGAGCCGATTTTCACCGAGAAATTCTCCCGCACAGCTTCCAAACCCCGCACTAGGCAAGCTGAAATCCAGAAGTTTCTTCTCGTACCGTTACATTTAAAATCCGTCCAAAACTCGAAGAGCTAGACCCCAAATAATATCGAGAAGCAGCGGGTCTTTCGAGCTTCGAATGCTCGATTTCTCAATATTACCTCTTCACCTCTTTCCCTGGACAAGAGTTACCAAAACACTGTAAAAATTCTGGAACATTTTCTGGCTTAAAACATGATGAATTGTCTTCGTTCTGTTACGTACCTTTCAGTTTTACATATAAGAATGATGTAATACGAAAGTGTATATGAGTGTATTTGTAGCCTGTATAGCGTAAAGAGTAGCCTGTAGCCTGTAAAGCCTTACAGCCTGTAAAGTGTATTTGTAGCCTGTGTTGCAGGCGCCGGCTTAGATATGGCGCCCACTTTTAAATGAGACGTCTCTCGCCGGAGTAATGTAGGGCGCGATTTCATGTCCTCTACTGAATCTCGGCGCCGCGGGAAGCTCATGTATATCCTTTTTAGATTAACCCATTTTATTCCGACACTGCCATAAATGCGGACAACGGGCACTTTGGGCTAATTCTAAGCTTGAAAATTTGTCAATTGCGCTGCGTTAAAACACCCTTTATAGTCAGTGGGACTTTTTTCGGCATGACATACTTTACCTCAGTAGAACCGAGTAAAAGAGACACCGCCCCCTGTTGAATAACGACATTTTGGTTACTAATTTCCATGTTATATCGCCAAATTCCACCAAATATACAACTAAATTGGAAAAAAGATTCTATGAGAGCAAAACAGACGCAGTAATTTGGACAAAAAGTGAAGGATTGTCCCGAAGGGTGGGGCGGGGGGGTGGGAAGGGGAGGGGGCTACCACCTTATATGACGGGGATGTGCCGCTGAACAGGGTATGGTTTTTGGCATTTTTGTCCTGAACAGAGTATGTAATTTACCGTGAGTCTGTCCTAAACAGGGTCTGAATCTGTCCTAAACAAGGTATGGTTCCAGTTAAGGTAGCGCTTGTGGTGACTTCCCTTGTCGTGATTAGTATATTTATGCGAAGGTGAAGTCGTTTTCGTTTCAAAGGATCCGTCTACCATTTTTTTCCACACGTACATGTTTTAACGAGCTTTACTAGCTCCTTGTTGTCACGTGTATAAATAAAGGATTGATTGATTGACTGACTGATTGATTGATTGATTGATTGATTGATTGATTGATTGATTGAACCACGCTTGTCCTAGACAAGGTCCTAAAATGGAGGGTGTTGTCCTACACAGGGTAGGTATTTTCGTTTCTTTTTTGTTCGAAACAGGGTCAGATCCTCAGCGGCACCCCTATACCCAAATATTGGTCAAGTACCCCCCCCCCCCCCCCCCCGGGAGGATTGCAAGGATGGAAAGTGATTACAGTTCATCAATTTGGATTTCACTCCAGACGGTCAAGAAATCGTTTTCATTCTGGTGCAATTTTCATAATTTTGAGGTTTTTTAGTCGTTATTTTGTCTTCTTAGTTCATACTTCTTTGTGCTCATCACTTTTGGCGTTTTTTCTTCCTATTTTAAGATTTAAAAAAAGCCAGCTTCTGGCCATAATCATGGAAAGACAATATTTCGCCAGATATTTGTGATTTGACATACCATATTTACTCGATTAAACGCCGCCCGCGAATAAAAGCCGCACCCAATCAGAAGATGACGACATGACGAGCCTCAAAGTACTTTGAAATATTATGCAAATTAGCTGAGTGCGCATTCAATGTGCATTCAACATTCATTGGCACTCAGCTTTGCAGTAACGCCATTGTACGTCACCCTAGGGTTTTATAAAGACTGGGTGAGTACCGCAAAAGATGACATTGTTAAAAGATGGCGATACTAGGCTCGATTTCCGCCGCTTTCTCGCGTCCGGTCTCTGATCGTTTCCCGAACAGCGGCTGGTAGTCGAGCCTATGACGATTCTCGCCGATTACTTATGCAAATTAGCTGAGTGCACTTTGAATGTGCACTCAGCTAATTTGGTAGTTTCTTGGTGTTGCAGATGGTGTGATCACCAAATGACGTAAAACAAAAGATTCAAAAGACACTGAACAATACCCACACCACAACACAAAAGCTAACAAACAATGGCTTCCGCAACACCAAGAAACACCCGCTAATTTGCACAATAAATTTAAAGCACTTTGAATGAGTATTATAAGGAAAAGATGACAAGTACGGTACAACTCGGTAATCTGCACCATCCTTGGAAATTTATTTTCCTGTATAACAATGTTTCTAAGTTCGATAGATAGTTTATTCAGTCATACTGTGCTGAATTGTGTAAAAACTTTACGGTAAAATTTATGATAACATTTAAAAATTATTTAAAATTAGTATCAAAATGTCAACATTTAAAAATTATTTAAAATTAGTATCAAAATGTCAACATTTAAAAACTATTTAAAACTATGTAAAATTTTGTAGTGCATGTGGGCACATTAAAACTGAGCCCATTTCTTAGATTGACGTATGGATTTGCCATACTTTGCAGCTCTTCCACAAGCTCTCTCTTACTAAGTAATTAATCTTGGCTTCTCTTGATTTAAGAAATATGATTTTGAAATAAACGCCGCCCTCGAATAAACGGCGCCCGTGAATAAACGCCGCATCAGAGACGCTAAAAATTTTATAAACGCAGCGGCGTTTAATAGAGTAAATACGGTAAATAATTCAACGCTGTTTATTCAAAGCTTTTTATGACCTTGTATGGCTCGAGAATGAGATCAGTCTCGTTCTTGGTCAAGGGGAACGAAGACACTGGGTACGAGGATGGAATGAGGTCTTTTGGTCTTCTTAGTTATCACGCACGCCAGAAGTCTGTAGATCATGTTGCACATTATAGCTGGAGTTATATCCACTTATTTCTGGTGGATAACCTTGTTCTGTGCTATAACAGCCGTTATTTACTGGTTCGGTGTCTCGGGGTACTCCCTGACAAGACATGTCTCTCTATCAGGGCCGAAACCGTGGCCATACGTGGGAAACCTTTTGGATGTGGCTAAATATGGAGGCTTACACAAAGCGTTCGTTGAATACGGCAAACAATATGGAAAGGTTTACAAAATGAGCCTGGGAAGAAGTCCAATGATTACAGTAGCTGATCCAGAACTGTTGAGGCACATTCTTGTTGGAGATTTTAACAAGTTTTCAAACAGACCGGATTTCATATGGGGAACCCACCACTAACTAAAGGCCTCTTTGATGCTCAAGATGATGCGTGGAGAAGGATTCGCTCAATTCTCACTCCAGCCTTCAGTTTGTTTAAACTAAAAGAGGTCGTGCCAATCATTGAGGATGCAACTGAGGTGTTACTGGGAAAAATTGTGGAGTGTGCTGAGAAAGGTAACGGCAACAATCTAGATAGAAATCGCCGCTGAGTTTAGATTTTTATTTTGTTGTTTTGTGTTCTTCTCAGTGACTCATGCGTGACAGAAATTAATGGGATTTTTTTTTTATTGTTGATCAGTTGTATTCTATGCATTCGTAATGAGAAAAACAAAACATAAAAGGAATCAATCAATCAGTAGTGAATTGACAATGACACGGATCAATGAACGAACAAAAAGATGTATTAATAAATCGCTGGCTTACTGACTGACTTACTGAGTAATTAACTGACCGACCGACCGACCGACTGACTAACCGACTGACTGTTTGACTGACTGACTGACTGACTGTTTGATTGACTAACTTACCGACCGACCTACTGACCGACCGACCAGCCGGCCGGCCGACTGACTTGACTGACTCACTGATTGGCTTACTTGACTGACTGACTGACTGACTGACCGACTAGACTGACTGACTCGACTGGCCGACCGACCGACCGACCGACCGACTGACTGACTAACTCGACTGACCGACTCGACTGACTGACTGTTTGATTAACTGACTGACTGACCGACTGACCGACCGACCGACCGACCGACCGACGTACAACCGACCGGTTTTATCAGCTGAGTTGATAAGGTAAATCGGCCACCATTAATAAGAGATTCACAAGCTGACGTTTCGAGCGCAAGTCCTTGGTTAGAGAACACTTGAAACGTCAGCTTTGAAATTTTTTTACGAGGCACTGACTGATTGATTAATTGTTGATTGCATGATTGATTGACAGATTGATTGATTGGCTGACTGACTGACTGACTAAGGGACTGACTGACTGACAGAATGATTGATTGACTGATTGATTGATTGATTGATTGATTGATTGATTGATTGATTGATGGAGTGACTGACTAACTGAATGGCTGATTACGGATGGACGGATTAATTGTTTTTTTGATTGAGTGATTGATCGGATGATTGTTTGATTAAATCATTGATTGATAGAATCATTGATTGTTTGGTTGATTAAATGATTAATTGATGACTGATTAACTAGTTGATTAATGATTGATTGTGGATTGAACTATGCGCATATTTATTCCTTTTAGAGAGAGCCGTTGATGTGAGTACAATGTTTGGTCTATTTTCCTTGGATCTCATTTTAAGGACTGTATTTGGTCTAGAAGCGGAATTGTCAACCAACCCTGATCCAATTCTGGTGAAAAAGGCGCTCACAGTCTTTGACACACCTATCTTAATCCGCGCACTGACCATATTACCGTTTTATGAGCATATGAAAAAATACTTTGACATAAATCCAATGCAAAACCTCCCATATTTTGTAAAAATGGCGCAGAACATGCTAGAAATCAGGAAAAGTTACAGTAAACCTGGTAGAAGAGATCTGATTCAGCTGATGTTGGAAGCACGTGAGGGCAGTGTTCGAAATAAAACCATGAACGACGAAGAAATTGTTGCACAATGTGTAATATTCTTAGTCGCAGGATCGGAGACAACTGGGGCTACTTTAGCTTTTACGGCACATCATCTTGCTCACAACCCGGGGATACAAGACAAGCTGCTACACGAAATCGACGACGCAATGAGGACACGTGGCGATGCCTCGATCTACGACGTTGTTCAGAATCTCAAGTTCCTTGACCGAGTGATTTGTGAAGTCCTGCGTCTTGACACAGTTGGCTACGTTAATGTTCGTCAATGCAAGGAAACTTGCGTAATCAAAGGAGTGGAATTTCCCGCTGGGGTTGGTGTGAATATCCCGTCTTATGCCATACACAGGGATCCTGATTTCTGGCCTGAGGTAAAAAGGTTAAGAGAATTAACAAAGCATGCAGGGATGATTGTCTAATGAGTGTCGAAAGTAATTTAGCAACTTTGATTTTGTATTGCTAAGCTTTGTGATTGGCTAAAAAATCTCGCGCCACTTCTCAATCAATCAGAAACAAAACCAAAACCAATTGTAACTTGCTTCGCGCATGCGTTTTCCCGCGCTCGGCAGCGGCTGTATGTATTTGCTATTCGAGTTTTGATTAATTCATTGGATTGTCTGCGTCTCTTGTGATTTTTACGACACTCGACCAAGTTTGCAAAATGAGCAAGTCATGTTTTAATACTTTTGGTGGCGTTCCTTGATACTAAACGATTGTTCCCACAAACAATCGTTTTTTTTTTTTTTTTGCAGCCTGAAAGGTTTGACCCAGATCGCTTTCTTCCAGAGGAGGTTGAGAAGCGCCCGTCGTTTTGTTACTTGCCTTTTGGGCTGGGTCCCAGGCAGTGTATTGGAACAAGATTAGCGCTTCTGGAGATAAAGATTGCGCTTCTAACGCTTCTTCTGAGAAATTAAGGCGGAACAGGCGCCTTTCATTTTCTGCATAATCTACATAATCATTATTAACAGTATTAATTAATGATCCGCATAAGAAGGAAAGCGCTGAACGGCAATGCACGATAGAATGTCAACTTTTTTCATTGTTACAACTAGTGATCTCATTCGTCTAGACTCAAAAACCACTAAAAAGTTAGGGTTCAAGGTGCATTTTGTCAGATTTTTTTAAGGTTTCAAGTAATTTGAGACCCAATCGTACAACATGCAATTTTTAAAAGATATTGTATTTGGGGAACTTCATCAAAGAAACAAAACTATTAGCTATTGTCTTCTGTTATTCTGATTGGTTAAGCACAAACATTTCCTGCATGAAATTCATTTGACGCAGATGGATTTTCTTCATTTTTATACTGAAATATGATTATGAACCATCAGCCCCTACTCCATTCTTGAAACTAAAGATATTCTATGTGGGAAAGATCAAATGCTGCAGAACAATGAAGTTTACGGTATTTCTTATGTGGAGCGTTACTTAAACTGTGATCTGCGGTTGAATACGAACTACGTAGGGAGAACAAACATGAAAATATAACATAGGTTAGTTTGGGTGGGACAAGAAACATCGAGTATATAGCATGAAGTTAAAAAATATATTTCACGTTCCTTCCATTTGCCTTGACAAAAGGTTTCATTGCTAACTGCTTCCCTTTTGATGCGGTTATACGTCCTTCATTTACACGAAGGTTGATTTCAAATCTAAACTGACCCTTCCATGATCTCCACAGTCGAACCTCGAGTGTTGTTATTTTTCAGCCTGTGAAAGAAATCCTAAAATAAAAATAACTGTGACCAATATTAAGTGTGACCATTCAAATGAAAGCTATTGAGCAGTACTTTCCTATGGTACTGTTATTATGCTGTACAAGGTGGTCCTAACTTTTGAGTCTGTGGATGAAATCCTAAAGTGTGACCATTCAAATGAAAGCTATTGAGCAGTACTTTTCTGTGGTACTGTTTATTATGCTGTACAAGGTGGTTCTAACTTTTGAGTCTGTGGATGAATTCTAAAGTGTGACCATTCAAATGAAAGCTACTGAGCAGTACTTTCCTGTGGTACTGTTTATTACGCTGTACTAGGTGGTTCTAACTTTTGAATCTGTGGATGAAATCCTAAAGTGTGACCATTCAAATGAAAGCTATTGAGCAGCACAATTCTATGGTGCTGTTTATTATGCTGTACAGGGTGGTTCTAACTTTTGAGTCCGTGGAGATAATTCTAAAGTGTGAGATTCAAATGAAAGCTATTGAGCAGTACTTTACTGTGGTACTGTTTGGATTTATCTTGAGGTTTCATTTTGCCGCCCTTGGGAGTGAAAGGAAAGGAAGAACAACTAGGAGCAAGTACTTGTCAGTTTTTCAATGTCCATTTATTTAGGAATACAGACGAAACGGAGTAAAAATGATGCAATTTATATATTGATCTCTCTCCTAGAAGACAAGTTCTACCTGTATAAGACGGTAAATCGACCATCTAACCCTGTCATCATGCAAAACCTGAATCTAAACTGGCCTTTAAAAAACACCTGAAGTTTTATCAAAAATTAGTTATATTTTTCATTCTAAATACGTTTTTTTTCTTTACCACGAATAACGGCATACAAGTCACTTTGAAATATAATTGAAGATATGATACATCCTTCCACTCACACTCCCATAGTTAATTATGGAGACATGTAGTGTAGTTGTAACTTGAGTCTGTGTACATAATCCTATACACCTTATTCCAAAATGGCGGCCAATTTATTATTCTTTTATATCCATGTTAATTAGCCCTCTTCGCCTCGTCAGCAAGTGCAAAATACAAAGGAATTTTCAAGCGAAAATGAGGCCAAGAGGCTAATTAGCATGCATATAAAAGAATAATAAATTGGCCGCCATTTTGGAATAAGGTGTATGGTGTGACCATTCAAATGAAAGCTATTGAGAAGTACTTTTGCATAGTACCATTTGTTTTTCGATATTTTACAAAATGAAATTTGGAATTGTTCTTGAATTTTGATTTTTTCAGCAGTAATGTACTTTACGAAATAATCCCTATATAGCGCTCTCTGATTAGCTAGGTAGACGTTTTGCATGAGGTTAAAGGCGCTTTCCATTTATCAGAACTGACCAACCAGACTGGTCACTTGGTACACAGGTGGCCCAAGTAGTGAGCTTGGGCTGGCTGTGCTTGGTATATAGAATGCATCGTTGGAATACCAGTTCCATCAAGTCCATCTAAATGATACACTATTTACGCCGACAGGTCCAGACGGCCAGTTTCGACAAATAACGATGTAATGTTTAAGAAATGATCAGTCTGGTCGGTTAGTCCCTGACAAATAGTGAGCACGATTATGACGTCACGTCACAGAAAAAAGAATACTGCCTTGCGTTTACGAATTCAGCTTAGAAAAACTTGAAGGGAGGCATTATATAGGGGTGGGTAACATTTCGTTAAATTAGGTTATTATCTCTGTCTGGACGCTATATTTTCTCATCCGGTGAGTCAGTTTATCCTATTTTATCAACGTGTATACAACCTAAATTTCTAAATAAATTACAATTAAAAACCGCCGCTCACGGGCGTGTTAATTTAATTTACGTTAGCACAAGACTGGAGCGTAGTCCTTTCCGGTGTTTGTAACCGAGGGGTGGAGTTCAGTCCCTCTCGGTACCTGTTTACCAAGCTTGGACCCAGTCCTTCTTGGTATCTTATCAAAGTTTGGAGCCCAGATCCTCTCGGTATCTGTTACCGAAGCTTGGAGCGCTCCATGTCTTCAATAATTGCCAATAGTTTTTGTTTTCCCTTTTTGGTCACGTGGGATCCCACTCCGCACGTAACCAAACTTGTGAGCTGCTTTGTGGTGTATTCCTGAAATCATAAAAATAAATAGAAAAAAAATTAACGTTCATGTGAACATATGACTTACATCGTTTTTCTAAAAGCGTTTTTTTTTATTTTGTGGCAAATAACGCATGCAAAAGATGAATATTCTAACTTAACTACAACATAACACTAAAAAATAAATACCCGGAACGTTACGTTAATAAAAAAAAGGAAAATGCGTGAGAATATCACCTTATGCTCTCGTATCCATCTTTCCATTTCATTTTCTGTGAGATAAAACGCTTTTACATAGGTTTCTACAAATTCTCGGTCAGGGATTGGTCTGCAAAAAGTCAACATAAACACAACACTTAAGAAATGATTTCAAATAGAAAGGCGTTGTTTCAGTGTTTAAAATGCGCCTTACGAAAACACACATAAAAAAAACTCGCTTTCTCACCGGATATCAGTAAGTTTCTCCAGTTTCATTAGGTACTGCTGAAAATCGAGCTGCATCAATGCTCGCCCCTCATTGCTACATTTCTTTGCGCTTGCATACCTTGGGGAAAAAAGCAGACGATCAAACGTATATCGTAAATCTTGACTATAATAACGTATATTCCTTGGCAATTGATTTCTAATGTGGAAGCGCGCCGTTTTTAGCGCGTGTCGAACTTTAAGACAGCTGTGACAAGCACCTGTGACAGGTGCCCGCCTCATGAAGAGTTTAGTTACAGACAAACAAGTGAACTTCGGCCGGAACCAGCCATCCACTGTTGTCTACCTTACAGGGTGTACTCCAACTGTCTTCATGCTACAGAAGGTGGGGTCTGGGTTCAAGTACAATACTTACCCTTCCACAAAGGTTCTGTTCACAAGACGAATACAATGATCCCACAATACAGTTCGAGCCTCCTGTGGCACTGGAATTTGTCTGTGGAGAGGGAATTCTTCTGTAAGCTTAGCATAGACTCGAACTACCTCGTGATACGCTACTACTATGCAATGCTGTCGATAAGGACCAGGCAAAACCAATTATCCCCGCCGACTTTTTTCACCCCCACCCCCCTATTTAGACGTGTATTAGCTCGTGATATGCTACTACTATGCTACTACTATGGAGGGCTGTCAGTAAGGACCGGAGAAAACCAATTATTCCCGGCGACTTTCTTCCCCCCCCCCCCCCCATTTAGACTCCTATTAACTCGTGATATGCTAATACCATGGAGGGCTGTCAGTAAGGACCGGGGAAAACCAATTATTCCCGGCGACTTTCTTCACCCCCCCCCCCCCCCCCCCCCCCCGCCCATTTAGACTCCTATTAACTCGTGATACGCTACTACTATGTAAGATTATACTCTTAGTTTAGGGACGGACCATTAGAAAAGTTATGGGGGGGGGGGGGGGGCAAATACAACAATAACAAAAAACAATTAGTGCAGAAGACAACCCCCACAAAAAATCCCGCACAGCCAATGGAGGAAAAAAATTCATGCGAGCTGAAAAAGCCGCGCCCCAATAACTTTTCCAATGGTCCGTCCCTTATTAGACTGCAAAACAGTCGGGTTTTTTTTCGCTGGCTCGCTCGCAAAGGCGCGAAGCGCCAAAAGCGTCTGAAGCGTGGATACCCGCGCGCTACCCGCGCGAGAAGCGCGCGAGCCTCACACGCGTCTCTCTCCAGTCCCACTCTCCATATTCGCACTCGCTCCAGACCTTTCGTTCAAAGACCGCGCGCATTCGTATGGTAACGCAAAAAATACGACTGTTTTGCAGTCTTGTCCCTTATATAATAACGTTCCAGCTTATTTGTCTGGAAGTTGGCCGCTACAAAGCTAAAATTTCAACAACGTTAATGAATGGTGGTTTCTTTAATTAATGCTTACAAAATTCTTACTTACTTCGCTAACTGGGCCAGCCTCATACTAAAAACTTGTAACTCCTGCAATAAACAAAGTGAATAAATAGCTACGATAAATAAAGAGTAATGTAGGTCACTGGGAAAATAGTAGTAGTAACAAACAGATCAAAACCATCAACAACCGATACATCTTTAATCTTCTTTGCCAATAGCATTGCGAGGAACTCATCCAATCACATTAATATTTTTTATTTTTTATAAAGGTTTATTATGGTAAAAAGAAAACATAGAATGCAAGAACCACTGCGACAATATTTGCTTCTACTTCCGTTTTTCAGCCGTAAGTATCAGCTTGCCGTTTCTTTTATTACGGTAATCCACAAAGCGACTCTTCTAGCGCAACATATAAATTACACATTAGAATATAATAGAGCAGTTTTCAATTGAGTGTAAGAAGTAATTACACAATTGCTTTGGTTTTTCATTGCTACGCTTTGTGATTGGCTAAAAAATTTCGCGCCACTTTCTTGACCAATCAGAAGTAAAACCAAAATCAATCGTGACTTGCTCGCACGCGTTTTCCCGCGCTTGGCGCCGCCGACATGTAATTGCTTCGAGCTCTGATTGGTTCATTGGATTGTTTACGACTGCTGTGATTGGTCAGAGTAATTATTTGGTTTTGTTTTGCACACTCAATTGAAAACTTCTCTAAAATATAAATTAAGTTATACAAAAAAGAAATAAAAACTATTAAACAAGTCTGTTTAGCGCAACAGAGAGACTTGGTCTGTGGAAGCGCCAAATAACGCATAGTTATTTGGAGTTAAAAAAGAAAAGCATGTGTTATTACCCGCACAAGAATATCCACATAGGCGTTGTGTTGTGACATGATATCCCTGATGTCCCATCGTACTCCTGTCATCAACTGTAGCGTCTGAAATCAAAAGAAATTAGGTTCAATAAGAGTTTGTCAGATTGTTTATCAACTCGACTATCAGATCCTGACTACCAGGAAAAAGATTCTTCGGCTCTCGCTTGTTGGATAAATAAAATATCAAATATTTTGAAAGGAGTTGAAAAGGAAAGTATTTGAAACCAAGTTTTTCTTTAACAAGATCTAATTCAGCAAAATTCAGACACCATTCTGCTAGTATACACCTAATTCAATAAAGGTTGCTTTGGCAGTTGGTCATTGGTAATTGGGATTTGGCATTTGGCATACGGAACACAATGCAATGCTTCGCTTTAGTGACCGCCAAACAATAGCTTCCCAATGCCCAATTACCAATGAGCAAAGCAACCTTTTTTGAATTAGGTATATATAAGTTAAGGAACTTAATGTATCGTTCGTACTGTCCGGGAATGAAACTCGCTACCTAAAGAAGTAATTACAATTCTAATCCTTACCCTAACATCATTATCACATAAACTGAACTTGATATCTAAGAACAGTGCCTCCCCCACCCCACCCCACCCCCTCCCCCTCCCCCCCTCCCCCACAGAGGCATGAAGTGAATATGAATGGATACTAATTAATTTCAGTGTTACCCTCGGCAACAGTTCGTTCATTTTGCTCCTGCATAAGAGTAAACATGTTCTCACAGCACACGACTACCTTTTCCTTGTACTTTCACTATTCTTTAGTCATGAAAAATGTATTCTAAATCTAAACAACAAATAAAATAGAAGTAAGAATTTTGTCCACTTACCTGATCATAATCAATAACTCGAGATGCCACATTTCTGTAGACCGGTCTCCTTAGTTCCTGAGCGGTATTTACCGTCTGAAAAATTAAATAAAAAAAGTCTTAACTGCGATGATCTCTTTCTCTTTAATTCTCTCTACAGCAGTTCATAAACAATATACACTTATTGACTGAGTGGGAGGGCCGGACGGTACGCTCGGTCCGTACGCCATGACCTCGAGCCAAATATTTTCCCGTCCGGCCCGACCTAACTCAGTCAATAAGTATTTTATAATATGAATAGAAAGTACAAGAATAGTCGTGCAGTGCGAGGCCACTTGAACTCGAGCGGGGCCGGACGGCTTTTTCCGGACCGGCTCACGTCAACCCGTCCGGCCCTGCTCACGTCACCTTGCGATTCTATTTTCTGTAGGATTGTGTCAGCGGGGCCGTACGGTCATATTATAAATTAATTTATTTTCACATACACATCACCATATTCATCACTTTATGGGGAAAAAATTATGATCATGATTATGCTGGTTCCACTTATGAATGTTTGCTTTCATTTATTGTATTTTTCAGATCTAGGTCACCTCACAAGTCAAAGGACAGTGAAAAATCAAAGTAAGTTGTGACAACAATGCACAGAACAAAGACCTTTTTTTAGCTTTTAGATCGCTCACTGCATGACAATAGCGTTCCGCCCAGGTGACGTCATATTTGGTAGCATTGCATTGTGGGATCGAAGTGCGGACAAATATTTCAAAATGGCTGCCTCGGAAACACCAGTTTTTGCGATTCCTGTACATGTTGTGGATAATTGTCGAGTTGTCGCCAAGAACAGTGCTTCGTAGCACCTGCTTTTTTCGTAGCTTCTTGCATAGTTCTTGAATGTTTGTACGCATTTCAATCCCATGATGCTGCACGCCAATTCTATTTTTAGAATCTGGGCGGAAGTAATATATCAACAACGAGTGCGAGGGTTTCATCAGGGGTTCCAAACTCCGAGAAACAGATGAAAGCACGAGGCCGCTTCGGCCGAGTGCTTTTATTGTTTCGAGGAGTTTGGAACGCCTGATGAAACCCGAAGCACGAGTTGTTGGTATAGCTTCTTAAACGAGTTGCCAACTATTATTGTTTGTAAACAATAGCTTTAGAATGTGATAAAAATGGTTTGGTTGGAATGTGCCATTTGGGAGTTAGCCAACTTATTACAGTTAATCAAATTCAGTTTTCTGCGCGAGATGGATGAGTCAAGTTCAAGGTTTCGGATTCCCAAAACTTGTGACGAGGAAAAGGCGTGTGTTATCAATTCTGTTCCGAAATCCACGGTTTACAAGAACAAATGGGCGATACAGATTTTTCGAGAATGGCAAGGCCAAAGAGCGAACAAGATTTGCACCATTGAGCCAGGCGGAGTGTTCAAAGGTGAAGACATTGGTTTGGATTTGCAAGAGTTGACTGAAAGCATTGAAAACATGAATGCCAAAAGTCTAAACTACTGGCTACGCAAGTTCGTTCAGGAGGTTGCAAATAAGTCGGGTGGACGATATCCCTCTCGGACGCTTTACAATATTGTCTGCGGCTTAACACGTTTCTTGGTGGAGAAAAATGGCGAGGGCGCATTAAATCCATTGGCTGTCAGCGATAAAAGGTATCATTGAAAGAGTTAATTTGTTGTTTACAATTTACGTTTTTGTAACTCGTGCTGTTCCTTCCTATAGGTTTGGGACATTCCACCGAGTTTTGGATGTTAAAGTCGTCATAAATTCTACGAACTGCGATAACATGTGAAACACCCAACTATTCTGTTACATTCTTTGAAGGAAATAAAATTTTGTTGTTTGCTTGAGATGTCATTTACTTCAAATTAATTTATTGATGTCATATGATTTTCCGAGAATCAGTGGACATTTGGATATTGTATTCAAATCTCTAAAGATTTGGATACAATATCCAAATCTTTAAAGATTTTCATCCAGTTTTTCATTGGGTATCCAAACACATGCACGTGATGTGGTATACATGTAGTGATTTGTAGTTGACTTGATGAATTATTAATGAGTTTGAGAACGCTATTTCTGAATGCATCTAATCGCGTTCGAAGAACGCAATCCTAATTTCGTGTTGGTTGCCCTGTGCCTTGCATGCAGAAACATTTGAGATTTTTTGGTGTCCGGACTGCCGTTTGGCCAACCCTATTGCTTTTTTTCAGGGGCTCATTTCCGCCGGAAATTCCTTCGAACGCGTCTCCATAATATCTGATTACTGCTAGTATATATCATTAATTTTACCACGTAAATGAAAGCATCGGAGAAGTTCTTTCTTCCTAGTCCGAATTACTGGGTATAGGAGGAGTACAAGGATTTCAGTTATTGTAAATAACCCTTTCACTTCCAAGAGTGCTAAAAATCAAAATTCAAGAAAAATCCCAAATTTCATTTTATAAAACATTGAAAAACTAATGGTACCATGCAAAAGTACGGCCGAAGACGTTTCATTTGAATGGTCACACCATAGGATTTCTTCAACGGACTCAAAAGTTAGAACAAATGGTACCATGCAAAAGTACTGCTGAAGAGGTTTCATTTGAATGTTCACACCATAGGATTTCATCAACAGACTCAAAAGTTAGAACAAATGGTACCATGCAAAAGTACTGCCAAAGAGGTTTCATTTGAATGGTCACACCATAGGATTTCATCAACAGACTCAAAAGTTAGAACAAATGGTACCATGCAAAAGTACTGCTAAAGAGGTTTCATTTGAATGGTCACACCATAGGATTTCATCAACAGACTCAAAAGTTAGAACAAATGGTACCATGCAAAAGTACTGCCAAACAGGTTTCATTTGAATGGTCACACCATAGGATTTCATCAACAGACTCAAAAGTTAGAACAAATGGTACCATGCAAAAGTACTGCCAAAGAGGTTTCATTTGAATGGTCACACCATAGGATTTCATCAACAGACTCAAAAGTTAGAACAAATGGTACCATGCAAAAGTACTGCTGAAGAGGTTTCATTTGAATGGTCACACCATAGGATTTCATCAACAGACTCAAAAGTTAGAACAAATGGTACCATGCAAAAGTACTGCTGAAGAGGTTTCATTTGAATGGTCACACCATAGGATTTCATCAACAGACTCAAAAGTTAGAACAAATGGTACCATGCAAAAGTACTGCTGAAGAGGTTTCATTTGAATGGTCACACCATAGGATTTCATCAACAGACTCAAAAGTTAGAACAAATGGTACCATGCAAAAGTACTGCTGAAGAGGTTTCATTTGAATGGTCACACCATAGGATAATTGACTCTGGAAGTGAAAGGAGAAATGAGTCTGATGTTACCTGTTTTGAGGGTCGAGACAAAGGTTTCTTTGTTAGAAAAATCTGGGGCGTGTGGAATAAAAAAGGTTTGTTGAGAAACATACATGGGCGACATTTGGGAACCACGCATCGATGTATCATTTTGAAAGGATTATTTTTTAGGAAAGGTCGTTCACTTACCTGTGAGTAAAACTGGGAAAGAAACGCTCGCTTGTTGGCAGGAATCATTGCCTCAAGATGTGTATGAAGAAATTCAAACTGTCCAGCTAAAAACACTCTGAAAACCAAGGAGGTACTCAGATCCAGGAACAGAATCAAAACAAACATCAAACAAAACATTGTTTTGAATTTACCGTTATGTTTAAATGCACAACTTACAATGATTCCGTGGCAATGATTCTCTCAGACAAACCAAACATGGTATCAACTCGAGAAAGATCTACAAGAGCCGACAGGTAAGGATGGAGGACCTGAAGACACACAAGAGAAAACACATTGATTAAACAGAATAAAATAAGGGATACAATCACACTATTTTATCTACAAGCTGGATCCACTGTAGTCTCTTTGAATGACTGACCATCCAAGCTTTTAGCCGAATGAGGACCAAATGTCTACACGACATTCAGTTAAATACAGTCTTGACCATCTTTTTAGTAGAACATGTTTTCAGACGACCTGACACTTTTCGTGGACAAAGGAGTGTTTGTCCACCCCGGTGATGGCCTTCTCTACATAAAAAGACCTAAACCTTCCTATTCTTAAACACCCAAGGGTTGTTATTAGTAGCTGCTAGCTGGCTATTTGGGAACTTTAGATCGGACTACGAGTACGAGATTGAGTACAAGTACGACTTTTCAAATCTAGTTCGCATGCTCTAGCGGATAACCATTTATCACACCAATTCTATATCTAGAGTCTCCCTACCTTCTTCAGTTCAGCAACAGGAAGAACCGACAGCACTGGGGGACGTGACTGGCTTGAAATTCAAAAGTTCTACTCGTACTCAATCTCGTACTCGTACTAAAATCTAAAGCTCCCTATTATGAACGGCAGCTGCAGTGGAGATGACTGGCAGCTCACAGCTTGAAAATGACTAAAGGACAAGAACCACGCGAGACTATCTTGAGTTTATGAAGTTACTGTAAATTAATCTAAGTAACATTGGGCTTCAAACCTTCATGTCATTTCCACCATTCATCATCTCAGAAGGTTGCGCCTGTTTGAGAGAAAACAAAGGAAGAAAGAAAGGAACAACATTTATTGAACTAAAACAAGATGCCCCGTTTAACGAGTATTCTACTGCTGTTTTATCTTTTATTTCTACTGAAATAAAATCTAAGTGTTTAAATACAAAATAATAAGGGATACACCAAGTACATACCGGTAATGGAAAAAATTCCGCTGACCTAACATAGTACAAAGAGGCATTAGGTATTTAACTTACGTGTTGAATAAGATTTTCCGAGATTCTTTTTAAACTTGTCCTTAATTTAATACTCAAACCATGAGCACTACCATCCACCTAAAGAAGACAGAAAAAACACAGACCTCTTTGAGTCACAAATCAACAAGAAAATGCCTTAGTCTTAAAAATAAATAAATAAATAAATTGGTGATTGTTTTCTAGAAAGGAAGGCAGGGAGTAACCATGGAGAAATGAAGGGATGTCCTTATCCCAGAAAGCCAGGGAAGACATTGCCTTTGCTTGTGTGTGAAAAGAAAATTAAGATATTGTAGCTAAATGTATTGCACCATGAATATTAGTTAAAAATATAAAACGACTCTTACCATCACTTCGGGGGCAAAAAATGAAGCAACCTAAAGACAAGCAAAAACAGAACGTAAAATAACCACAGATTCTAACACAAATAATTTGATATGGCACTGTTCATTTTCACTATCTTACAAGATGAAAGGTCTGGACACGTCAGATCAGTACTAAAGCTGATTTTAATACTCACAGCAAACAAATAGTAATCGAACAACTGTGACATACAAATGACCACATCAAAGGCAATGGGCTTTAGAACATTCATCATCTGCATGTATTTACCTAGAATACAAATACAAAACAACAAGTGAGAAATTCCAAAATGGCGACAAACCACTGAATGCTGGAACATGGCAGGATTGCCCCCAGCATTTTGTAAAGTTTATCGGGACCGATTGTTCGCAGAGTGGATAACAGTGGATAAGCGTTATCAAGACCGCGTGTGTTATCCAGTGGATAGAAATTTTTCCAATGGATAGCGCTATATACACTTTTAAACAACTGGGGCGAAGAGAGGTATTAGAGTCATTATAGCATCGAGTTTATGGCAAACGCAAACGGCAGAAAATACCACGTGATCATGGTTTTCTGACCAAGGTAGGCTGTTTTCACGTAAGCGCGCGCGGCTGCAGCAATCATCGCGCGGCAAGACCTGGTGACTAAAATATTGCGCGCGCATAATTTATTTTATTTTGCACTGCTAATGAAAAGTACTGTTCGTCGTCATTAAGTTACCGCCTGAAACGCTCGTGTCACGTGAGTAAAAGGCCAGCAAGCACAGTAAGCAAAAACTGGTAGTTTCTTGGTGTTGCGGATGGTGTGATCACCAAATGACGTAAACAAAAGATTAAAAAGACACTGAACAATACCCACACCACAACACAAAAGCTAACCAACAATGGCTTGTGCAACACCAAGAAACAGCCAAAAAACTGCAAGATGAAATAAAGTCACATGTAATGAGCTCAGTTCAACACTTTTACAACGGATGTCTGGTTTTAATAGAATGTAAGAGAACAAACCTACCGAACACTCTAAGAACGTTGAGCGTTGTGTTGGTGATACAAGGAACTTTAGACAGAAACTTTTGATGCTTTCTACTGTTAGCGGATGTCTCAGACCTAACAAACAAATAATCAACTTTTAATTTCTCCCAACAATATCAATACATGTGAATCATACAGGTTAGGAGAGTAAAGAAGACCATCAACTTGGAGATATCGAGTTTTATAATTCTAACACTTTGCAAATTTGAAAGAGCCCGGACTTAAAAAATTGTGGAATTTTTGTCAAGTTTAGCTATTGAAACCTACCGCGGCTTGTTTACATTTTTCTTTCACATGAAGGCAATTTTTCAATTTTTTTTCAAAGGACCTCCCCCAACCGACAGCTCACCTTTATCCAAAGAAAGATTTTTGACATTAAAAACTGTTATCTTATATACAGTCGAACCTTTCCTTACGGAAACCTCCATTACAGACAGTTCACTGGGTCATACAATCCCTACCTCTATAATACAGACAGAAACAGCTTTGTAGGACGTATACTTAAGATTTTTTAATTTTTATGACGTCATGTGCAAACCCCCAATATTGACTACACGGATTACACGAGTGCGTTCGATGCCGGGGAGGAGTCTGAGTACGAGAACGAAAGCAAGGCCTGAAGTGGGTACCAGTTTCTAACCGAGAGGTGCCCCTGAAAAATGTGCGGGGTGGTTAATTTGGCGTTGACCAAAAAGCATGCCTTCACAAGATTAGAAAATGTTCTCCTATCGCAACAATGGACAATAAAATCAACTTGTTACCTGCTTGAGGGAATTTCACCAGTGTTCTCATCCACATAATCCAATTTGAGCTCGTCTAGGAAATGAAAACAAGCAAAACAAATAAAATCATTCATCGCCGGTGAACCATATGTTCACAAAGTATGTTATATCGTGCCTTTTTACGTTTATTTACATAAATATTTTATATATTGAAATAAAAAAAATTAACACGAAGGTGAGCAAATAGGCAGAAAAAATAGAGGTACAAAATATCACAGCTACACGACACTATTCGAAAAGAGTAGCTATGGTGACGTGATTCCCGGTTTTGTGGTCCGATCTCCTGTTCACAGATTATTCATGCTTGGGTTGGTGTCCAGTTCACCGATTTTTTTCATGGGTTGAGTGGGTGAGGTAATAATAATAATAAAAGAACATATTTATCCAGGATGACTGCGTCAGTTTAGAAAAACTGCTATCAACGCAGGTAAGATCGTGAAAGGACCGATACAGGCTGCAAATGGTGCTTTTGCATGCTAACATCCTATCTCGCCTCTTGGTTGAATAGAAAAGCGCATTTGAACATGGCTATGAATTATAGTCGAAGCTCTCTTAACGGACACTCTCGTAAGCGGGCAGCTCTACTTACGGCCGCCTTGTTGGAAACCCCGTTTTAACTCCCATACAAACTCTGTATTTTTACATTCTCGTAAGCGGACATTCCCGTAAGCGGCCGCGGACACTTTCAGAGATTACGACTTAGACTTTTTCTTTGTTTTTAAGCTCCCGTAAGCGGACACCCCAAAGAAAATCCTATTAACAACCTCTGTATCCTGTTTTTATCAATCAACTTCACATTGCCGTTCGTCACAATGATTTTACAGTAATTACAGTACCATATTTCAGTGTTTGTTTTGTCATCATCCACGTCCGGTTATATATTGTTAGCTGGGCAAGCTCCCGTAAGCGGCCATCTATCCCCTACACCTCTAGTGGCCGCTTACGAGAACCATTCTCGTAAGCGGCCAGCTCCAGTTACGGACACTTTTTTCGCGTTCCGAGGGTGTCCACTTACGAGAGCCGGCTTCGACTGTATGTAACTGCATTAAAGCAACTTTCAGTTGAGTGTCGAAAGTAATTTCACGATTGCTTTGATTCTGCATTGCTACGCTTTGTGATTGGCTAAAAGAAATGGCGCCAATTTCTTAACCAATCAGAAGTAAAACCACCCGCACGCATTTTCCCGCGCTTGGGGTCGATGACATGTATTGCCCTCGTCTTTTGATTGGTTAATTGGATTGTCTTCGTCTGTTGTGTTTGGCCAGAGAAATTACTTTGATTTTGTTTTACGAAACTCAAGAGAAAATCGCTCTATCATTACCGACACAAAATAAATTCATTGTCACCTGGAATATCTTCATCCTCATCATCTTCTTCATCATCGTCTTGACTAAGCCCACGTGATCTTTTATCATTGTCATTCACGTCGCCATCCACTACTTCCTATAGTTACAAATATAAAAAGAACAAACACAAAACTTTTATAAAATAGTATGAGCACTAAAACAACTAAACTTGCTCCAAGTCGCTCGTTTTTTCTTTTTCTCACTGGGATGGGACAAAAGAGACGTTTATACGAGTGTAAGACGCGTACTGAATATGCGCATTTATATTATAAGACGTGCACGGTGTGAGCTAAATCCGTTTTTTGTTTTGTTTTCTCACGGACAAAGAGACGTTTACACGAGTGCAAGACACATGCGGAAAATGTGCGCATGCATTATAAGATGCGCATGATACGAGCTAGATCTGTGAATTTCTGTGAAACGCTATCATTTTGTTTTACAGCCCGCCAGCGTGTTTAACCAGCGGATCGAGCGACTTGGTGTGAGGCTATGTTACAACATTCTACACCATAACGTAGCCATAAGTGATA
The DNA here is from genome assembly GCA_022457155.1 of Cladopsammia gracilis. Taxonomy (NCBI): domain Eukaryota; kingdom Metazoa; phylum Cnidaria; class Anthozoa; order Scleractinia; family Dendrophylliidae; genus Cladopsammia; species Cladopsammia gracilis. The sequence goes on from JAJGOT010000073.1 coordinate 1,979,247, forward strand.
AAGAAATATGCTTGTAAGTTCATAACCAAGCTTACATGCCTAATACAAGCTTAGTCCCAGATGTACATGTAAGGCAAACCAATGACCTGTACACCGTTCCGTGAGGGTGGTAAGGGGGGGGGGGGGTCTGGATCACGTTTCACGAAAAATAAAATTGTCATTTCACGTTTCACGGAGAATAAAATGGCCATTTCACGGAAAAAAAAAACATTCCTTACTTTTTGCTAATTAAATTACATCCAAAGTACAGCTTTGTTTGTTGTCTTCACCGACCGTCCACTCCTCGTTCTTCTTGATGTAAAAAGAAAGCTGAGTTCTTTGTTTTGCTGATGTTGTGTAAAATTACCTAACCTTAGCTTGTAGAGTGACCTGGGGTCCAGAATGACGATCAGTCACGGTCATGCATTCGTCACGCAATTTACCACCGGCGTAGTTAAACGCTTACTGGATAATTTTTTGGGAGGAAGAAAGAATCACGGTTTACAATAGCATTTCACGAGAAAAAAAACAACAGTCATTTTGCAGTGCTCATGAAAAAAAGTCGATTCACGGTTCACGGGTATGTAACCAAATCACGTTTCACGAGAAAAAAAGATAGCCATTTCACAATTCACGGGAAAAAAAAAAACAGGCCTTCCACGGATCACGAAAAAACCCTTTACCACCCTCTTCCGTAGCTGTGACCACTGAGATACTGGGAGACCTGTGGTGAGCTTGTTCATTTACTTGGCTCATGTGCAACACACGACCTGCATGCTGCCGAATACAGTTTATACTTTCATAGTTTGTTTTACATCAAAATGCATTGACGCTTAGTACCAACAGCGGTTATGTTTTTTTATATACTTTAGATGGGACCTCCAAACGACAGAATCAGAAAAGGAGGCAACTGAGAGGAAGATGCTTTTGAATTTTCTCATTTTTTTTAGTGGCTGTGTCCGGTAAATTTGTGCTCTTTTATTTTGATGCTGGCTCATTTGGGCATTGGGTTTTTTTCCCACCCTTCTCACATTCCGCGACGTCGGTTACCTCCACAAGTTCACTCATCAAAAGACAATGGCTTATGCCGGCAAACTTTTCCCTTCATATCTTAATAAGCATAAGTCATATAGTGCCTATCTGCAAATTTGACTTACTCCGTTCTCTGCTAAGACATCTTCAACCTCATCTTCCACATACACATCATCAAATGGATTGCCGTGTAAAGAATAACGTGAAAAGAATCCTGTGAAGCAAGATGTGTTTAATTAGTACTTGAAGTAAAACAGACAAAAGCATAAAGGGGCATTCAGTGATGGGCCACAGGTTTACCAACCTTTGTTTGTGTTGTGAGCTGTGCTTTTAAATGGTTGTGTGGGTCATAACTTTAGGCATTTCTAAATGTGATATGTATTTAGGGTTTTTAAACTGCAAGCCTTGTTTCCTTTCTCAATTTATTCACTAAGGCAAACTTCATGTTTGTAAAACGACGATAAAATCAACAACACAAACACATAACAAATTTCATCATCGTATTCATGATTTGGAGCCTTTTTAGTTCATTTTAAGTTTATAGCCAACGTAGTTATTTAAAAGCAAAGGCCCTATAGAAACAAAGGATGGCAAGCCTGTGGCTTGGCACTGATTTGCACACCTGTGTCAGCTGTAACATGCACTGTTCCTGAAGGTGTTCGTCTGTGAGATTTGACTTGAGAATGCTGTTGATGCTTCATGAAACGAAATTCCTGAAACATATGTTTCACGTGTAAGAAAGGCAGGTATAATCTGGTTAAACGAGATAGAATAACAATATACAGAAGCATCCAAAGCTTCTGATTTTTCGGGTGTCAGTAAAACGCGGGGTCGGGGCCGGGGTCGGGGTGGGATTAGGTCTAGGATTAGGTATGGGATTAAATATAATCCTTTTACCTAATCCTAACACTATGCCTAATCCCATACCTAATCCTAGACCTAATCCCACCCCGACCCTGGCCCCGACCCCGCGTTTTACTGACACCCTGATTTTTCAATGACTTTTGAAATCAACTGAATCGCACTTGCTCTTGTTCAAATCTGTAGTGTCGAAAGTAATTTTGCAATTGCTTTTGTTTTGCACTTCTACGCTTCGTGATTGGTTTAAAACTCTTGTGCCACTTTCGCGCAGCTTTCAATTGAGCGTTGAAAGTAATTTTGCCATTGCTTTGGTTTTGCATTGCTACTCTATGCGACGTAACATCACACAACACTCCTTTTTTTGATGCAACATCGCGCAAAGCTATTTTCCAGAGGAGGAGCATTGCGCGAAGACCCAAATAACGGTTGCGCAGGAGACTATGGTTAAGCTGGTTTCTGTTATACTTCAAATGTTTGACGAATAATCATGCCATATTTGATGTTCAAGATAGAATGCAACCAGTGAAGATCCACAGGGCAGCAGACATGGAAAGCGGATCAGGAACTTTCTGGAGTGCTCTTGGGTACAAGTGAATGAGAATAAAGTAACAAACTCTGCTTACTGAAAGGTCGACAATTTTGAATGAGGCCTTAACGGGACACAATTCCCACGCTTCATTCTCTAGAAACATGCGCAGTTCATCCATCCTTGTCCTGTGGTAAGTCTTGAAGTACTTAACAGTCTGTGTTCTGATGGATTCATGAAGATCTTCTGATGAACTGCCACAGAACTCCTCACCAACAGCAATCAACCTGGAAAAGGAAACCCGTTCAGTTACAAGACATACAATGAACATGTGAACGTCTGACCTTGTAGCTCAGTCATTTAGGGCACTGGAAGATCTTAACCAGAGGTTGTGAGCTCGATTCTCGCCGGGGTCAAAGATTTTTTCTTTTTAATATGAGAGATTTATTTTGACGTGAAACGAATTAAAGTACAGTAGAATACAAACGCATTCCAAAGACATTTCTGGGCTTTTTCCGAGACAGTAATGAATTTTGCAGGGTCAAAATTTCTAAATCTATAGCTCTGATTTCTATGAACAAAAGTTTGTGGAGCTTTTGAAATCATTTCGTTTAAAATTACTTGCTTTGCAGTATAGAAGAATTCGTTCAGACGAAAGGCTACTTGTTACAAAATTTCGTTCGTTTAACGTAGATGCACTGGCATACTGGATGAAATGGTAAATCATTATAGAGTGTTTTTCAATTGAGCATAAAAAGTTATTTTGCCATTGCTATACGCTTTGTGATTGGCTAAAATATCTCTCGCTACTTTCTCAACCAATCAGAAGTAAAACCAAAACCAATCGTGACTTGCTCGCATACGTTTTCCCGCGCTTAGCGTCGGCTTCATGTATTTGCTTTGAGTTCTGATTTGTGTGGTCTGCATCTGTTGTGATTGACATCTAGTAATAACTTTGGTTTTGGTTTTATGACATCAAATGAAAACCACTCAATATTAGGATGACAGAGCAGTAAAGTGCCTTGCATACTGAGGCACAAAACTGAGGGATGCAATTATCCATCCAATCGAAATACAGTGTACTAAGACAATAAACTATGGTACAAGCCCAAACCTCAAAGTATACCAAACCAAGTACTGTATGAAACACAAAAATCCCTTTACCTGTTTACAAGATCTAAAACATAGATGAAGTCATCATACTTGAAATAAGACAAATCGTGTGTAAGCAGATGTGATTTGATCCTTTCTTGTACTTCCTGATAGAATGATAAAGAAATCATGAGCTTTAATGGCCACTAAACCTTCACCCTTTCACTCCCAGAGTCAATTATGGAGACATGTAGTTCTAACTTTTGAGTCTGTGGACGAAATGCTATGGTGTGACCATTTAAATGAAACCTCTTCGGCCGTACTTTTGCATGGTACCATTTGTTCTAACTTTTGAGTCTGTGAATGAGATCCTATGGTGTGACCATTCAAATGAAACCTCATCGGCCGTACTTTTGCATGGTACCATTTGTTTTTAAACAATTTACAATAAGGATTTGGGCTTTTCTTGAGTTTTGATTTTCGGCACTCTTGAGAGATAAAGGGCTATCAATGAAGCTAACTTCACTTGGCAGTGGCATTAAGATACTGTTGCTCACTTAGTAGTTGAGGGGGGGGGGGGGGGTATAACATGGGGGCTTTATAACTGGAATACATTTATGTTGCAGGGCTGTAAGACTTATTACTGAAATTTTATGCTAACATTTCAACATAACTATGACTGCTTCTGTGGACAAACCTTCCATATTCTGTTCAGCCCATGATCAAGTTTCTGTTGAATGTAATTCGAAATGCTATGGTGTGACCATTTAAATGAAACCTCTTCGGCCGTACTTTTGCATGGTACCATTTGTTCTAACTTTTGAGTCTGTGAATGAGATCCTATGGTGTGACCATTCAAATGAAACCTCATCGGCCGTACTTTTGCATGGTACCATTTGTTTTTAAACAATTTACAATAAGGATTTGGGCTTTTCTTGAGTTTTGATTTTCGGCACTCTTGGGAGATAAAGGGCTATCAATGAAGCTAACTTCACTTGGCAGTGGCATTAAGATACTGTTGCTCACTTAGTAGTTGGGGGGGGGGGGGTATAACATGGGGGCTTTATAACTGGAATACATTTATGTTGCAGGGCTGTAAGACTTATTACTGAAATTTTATGCTAACATTTCAACATAACTATGACTGCTTCTGTGGACAAACCTTCCATATTCTGTTCAGCCCATGATCAAGTTTCTGTTGAATGTAATTCTTGTTGTAAGCTGCTTCCACAGATGGTTCTTCCTGGTCAGTTGAGCTGGGGTGCATAGCAGGGTCATACTGCTCATGCCATTTGTATATTTGGTGATAGCTTAACATGAAGGACCAAAGTGTCTAAAAACAAACAAGAATACAAGTGGCCACCGTGCTTCATAACCAGTCTAACCAGTCTGACAAGTTAACCAAAAATGAAGACTGATGTCTGGATTGCATTAAAAACACTTTTCTACAAGTGAAGTAAAACAACAAACAACCAAAAGGAAGCATTTTTGATAATGTTCTTGCAAAGTCACATAAAATTTATTTAAAGTAATTACAGTAACATTAATTCCATCATGATTTCCATTACATTTTAAACATTAAGTCTGTCGGTATAGTTAAAAGCTAAGAGCACAACATTGGCCAATCAAATTCAAGGATTTTCAGGTGCGATGTAAATCACATACAAAAGCCCTTTTCATGGTTGACTTTTCTCATTATATTTGCATTACAATACAATTCAACATAGATGCAAGCAATTTTTCAGGCAATAATATTTTGCAGTTTCTGCCCAAAATTGCCTCGCATCTTCATTGCAATGCAAATGAGAAAAGTCTACTGTGCAAAGGGCTATTGTGTATCATTATTATACCTTACAGAGATCCAACAAACATGGAGTGAAGTGATCAATACCAACATTCTGCAAAATCATTGTACAATGAAATAAATTAATGGTACAAATTAGCATGCAAATAACAAAATAAAACGATAGCAGGGCTTCAAGTGGCCTCCTGCCAAATTATAGGGCTAAAAATAGGGTCTTTTTTTTCAAAAATATAGGGAGAATATAGGGAATAGGAAAAAATATAGGAACAATATAGGGATTTTTTGAAGCATTTACAAGTGATATACAGCAAAAATTAACATTTTTATTAAAACAAATACAATGGCCTCCTCCATGCCCCTCATAGCCATTAATAACCATCACACTTAAAGCACAAGATATTTAACACAAAGTTGGAAACAAACTCAAATTTAACCTTCTTGTCATTCAGTCTAAAAAACGGCAATAAGTGCACATCATGTCCTCAACATTCAGTAAGTGTCCTTTCGCTTCTTGGCAAATACATGTTTTGAATAATAGCCTTCCAGGAGTCTCTTCTTGTTTTTGTCTAGTTCATTTCTCTTATTTGAACACTGTTGGGTTTGCTCCATTGCATGTTCCATCATCTTCTTAGCAACTTCAAGTGGCCCTTGAGCTACACTGTAGCTATACTAGCCTCGTTGGAAGCCTTTTTGTTCTTAATTGCCTGTGAAAGCATTTCATTTGCTTCTTCATAGAGTGTTTTAGCGGTTTGCAGCTCACTGTCCTTCTGGTATTCTGACTTCATCAGTTCTTTTTCTCTCTCAGAAAAATTCAGTCTGCTTCATTCCAACTTCCCTGCTTCCCTTTCTCTCTCTTTCTCAGCATCCCTCAGCCTTTTTTTCTCTGCATCTTGAATGCAGACAAATATTGGTATGCAGACAAATATTGGTACATTAAACAGCAGCTACACATACTGAACTTACTAGTTTACTCTTTGCTTGACCCAGGAAATTCACTGCCTTTGTTACATCCACCAGTACAAAGTTTATGAGCTTAGCAATATTTTTTTCCTTTTTTATTATGAATAAAATTATAGGGATTATAGGACATTTTTTAACTATATAGGGAGATATAGGGAAATTGAAAAAATATAGGAAATATAGGAAATATAGGGACACTTGAAGCCCTGCGATAGTGCTACAGGGGTGTAGCTAAGCAAAAACTTAGCAGGCTTGTTAACAAGCCCAGCCGGTTTTTCTGGTTTTGTTCACGCTCAAAATCACCCTAAATCTTTGTTTTCCAGCAAACTTTCAGCTGGTGATAAATAGTTCTCTTTCAGCTGGTGAAATTAGCCAGTAGCTGGCTCTTAGCTACATCTCTGGTGCCAAACACAAGGGAAAGAATATGAGTAATGTAGCATTGGCAAGGATGTGTAAGACTGCCATGCACATGTACCTTCCAAATAATTGATATAATAATAATAATAATAATAATAGCATAATAATAGCATAATGAAATGATAGAACAATACACACAGGAGATGAATGATGTAGCATTGGCAAGGCACGTAAGACTGCCATGTTCCTTTCAAATTATTGGTAATATATATAGATAGCCCAAGCCTAACAGCGTCGCACTTTGAACAAGCTTAACTAAGGTGAAACTTAACTAAGGTGAAAGGTTGGAAGCACAAGAATTAAGATTGACGAACGGGTTATTTTCAATTTTAGCAATTCTCAAAAACAGTATTACGCGACCGTCTGCACAGTACATTTTTATAGACCGTACAAAAGTTCACAAAAACAACTTTTATTTGTCTAGAATAAATAGTACCACTAGTTTCCGAATAAAATACAGTTTATGTTTGTCAAAAATTGCCCGAGAAATTGATTTGAAAATCAAAAATTGCAAAAATACACAAACATATTTGCATAAGGCGATGCGAGTGAAGATAGAACTGTACTATAAAATCAAGTCTTGTTTTGTTTACATAAAATCGCTTTTCAATCTATCTAATGAATGAACTAACACATAAAAATGGACAACACAATCTTCTTTCGAAAAAATTTATTCAAATCTCCATTAGTTTACGTTTAAAAGCAAAACGCGTACCATCTAATTATAGCTCGAGTTCAAGCTTTCTTCGATGAAATTCAAGAGATCGATACAACTAAATTTAGGCACGTTTTAAAATCAATTCGCCAAAACTAACAATAACACTAATAACAAGTCACTCACAGATTGATATCAACATAAATTCTCATCGAAAACTGTAATCTGTTTTACCTTTAAGTTCCTCGCTTGCTTGGAAATTCAAATCTCCGCTTCTGGTTCTGAAATCATCTCCCGCATTGATAAAAACGTAATACACGAAGTTCCTCGAAGCAAGATTTTATCCCTGAAAGCTCGTCTTTTTCCACTAAAGTGGCTTCTGAGTATACCTTAATTAGTATCCCTGTCTTGAGTAGCAAACCGCGAAAAAATGCAGGAAAATAACGAGTTTAATTCTCCGCTAGGCACAAGAAAACAACTAAAGTGTTTACCGAGCTCACGGCTGTGTGGCCGCGCGAAAAACAAAATTGCTAAGATCCCGGATGTTGTCCAACACGGGCGTCGGCGGGCAGACAACGCGCCCGCGAAACATTCCGCTAGCCATGACCATGAAAAATCACGGCGTAGGTTCTATGAGTATGGAGCTGCGCAGCCAGGCCTTCGGCCTGGCAAGTGCTCCGCTATAAATTAGCATAATAGTAGCATATATTGTAATTAAATGATAGTGCCACACACAAGAGAGATGAGTGATGTAGCATTCACTGAGTACCTTGCACTGTTCTTCAAAATGAAGATGCTGAAAACTGTCCTCAGAAGGTGCTACAGCAGAATATTCCTAAGGGGGGTAAATGATAAAATATTTGTAATAATTTCATACATACATGTAAATCATATATACCATACTTCCACATCATGTAAAACCATAAAATAATACTATTTACTGTAGTACAAGATTTTTTTGTTATTATTTTTTATAGTCAAATTTCACAGGTCTCGCAGTCTCATTTTTTGAGTGGTTCTCCGATTGAGATTTTCAATTATTTTTCACTAAGTAATTTCAGAATCTTGGCATTGGTCTTGCATTTTTAAACATCTTGGGACTCAAAAACAAAATGCCAGTCTTGCCCATCTCACAAAGTCTCAAATTTACTATTCGCTTCCCCTAAAGATAACAAAGTAAGTAGCTTCTTTTGTATGCAGTCTACAATATTTATCAAAACTCTGATTGCAAAACAAGCAAAAGCCCTTATTGATAACAATATAACCATATTTATACTAAAAGGGATTTAACGCTGTGTAAATGTATTATTGTGGGCGGCACGGTGGTCTAGTGGTTAGCGCATCGGACTTTCAACCTGAAGGTCGGTGGTTCGAGCCTGGTCTCTGCCGTCGTGTTGTTTCCTTAGACAAGAAACTTTACTCCACACTGTCTCTCTCCACCCAGGTGTATAAATGGGTACCGGCGACAAAATGCTGGGGGTAACCCTGCGATGGACTAGCATCCCATCCAGGGGGGAGTAGCAATATTCCTAGTTGCTTCATGCTACGGAAACTGGGTTAAGCTCCGGCTGTGTGGGCCATCGTGGCCCGAGTGCGACTTTACCTTTTTTTTAAATGTATTATTATTATCATTATCATCATCATCATCATTATTATAAATTATTTATAAATATTAATGTACCCCAGTGTGATCCAAAATAACAGAAAATGATTCGTGATTGATGGCAGTCATGAAGTGAATAATCAGTTGATCCAGTGCTATCTCTGTCTTGCCCAGGTATCTGTAGGCTGTCAGCAGACGCTCATAATTCACAGGATTAAAGTTCTTGCACAATTTTCCCAGGGCTAAGACAAGTTGTTTCTGTAAATAAGCAAACAAGAATTAACCTTTAAAGCTGAGGCCTACGAAACAAAGTATTTTACTCTGAAAGTGCATGCATGGTAAATAAAATGATTAAAATTAAAAAAAAATCAGCTTACTTCAATATCTATCAGTGTCTCTTGGAGATTAGAACTAAGTTCACTGTGAATTAAACAACAAATATTTAGGTGAGGAGTGTTGAATGAACTGCACAAGCAAGGCAAGTTACGATACTATTTATTGATAAGAGTATAAGATAGAGAGATGTTAAAAAACTTTCATCAATTACATTGACAACAATGACCAAATGTAACTACATCAAACAAAATTTAAATTGAAGGCTCTTAAAAGACCACTTGTGATTCGAAACAACCTTTGGACCCACCTATGTCCTATGGGATTTGCTCATTTGACCCCTTCCCAAACTCCCACCGTCCCCTCCCCTCCCCTCCCTCCAACACTGTCCCAGGGGTAAGGCATGTGACCATTACCTATTGCATTTGGAATGGGCAAAGTATATGCGCAAGCCTTATGCGCTGATCAGTGTAATTACTGAGAAAAGTTTGCAACTGAGTGATGAAAGGAAGGAAAGATGGAAGGAGTGAAAATTTGCATATTTGTCCCCATCTGCTATAACTCATTCAAAGCTTTTCAGTAGGCCTGCACCTCTTAGTAACCTCTAATTTCATTCGACCTGGATGAGGTGCACCTCTATTGTTTTTAGGGCTAGGGTCCATTGTTGTGTTGTTTGTTCTATTGTTTTTTTAGCCAATCCTGTGAGGTGTTACAAAAGGTGCAGGTCTGCCCAAGCTTTGTGTGTTCAAGAGTTAAAAATTACCATAACAGTAGACAGTGCTTTGGTGACAATCCTAATAGTAAGGCTAACTACTATAGACTCACTATAAAAAATATTAAATGCTCATGACTAATAACAGAAACCCACAAGTGGCTTGAAACGTGCAACTGTCTCTTGTACGCTTCAAAACAAGCTTCTGATTATTCAATTAGCTAAGAAGTTGTTACAGCCATATTTGGAAAATTAACCAATCAATTCGCCAGAAAAACTTGCTTCCAATCTAGCTCGAGGGACCAAGGGGTTTCCAAATATGCTAAATGTACTAAGCAAAAAATGAATATTCAGAAGCTGTGAATGCGCACTACACATTTTAACCCACTTATGGGTTTCTGTTAACAATCAATAACTTGTATGTAATGTGGGAGAGAGGGCAAGTCACTGCTCTTCTTACCTTATACAGCTGTAGTGTTTAAATGCTTGCGCTGCTTTCTCACACTCAAGACACAAATTAATGGCACCTGGGTAATCTTCTTCCTGTAAAATGACAAAATAATGATCAGTGTACTACCAAAATGTCTCTATAACATCTACCACAGAACTATACTTTTAAATCACAGAGTGCTTTTTCATTAATTCTCAAAAACAATTTTAAGAAAAAGTAATATATATTGAATAATAAACATTGAAGAATGGATTATGATAATGTCATCTGATAAGCGCTCACCTCAAGCATTTCTTTAAGCCTAACATCTGTTCTTTGCTAAGGACAAAGAAAGATGAATGAAAGTAATTTTCTCTTCAGAGACACATGACAGAAATAATTACAATTAAACCTTATTTGTATTTGATACACACATCATGTTACATCTAAATAGAGTTGTTGCTATTCTTATTTTATTTCTGAAAGTAACATTTTACTTATACTTTAATGAAACTAACGATGTCCAACCAAGAAAACTGTATACAGTTTGTTGGATGCTCTAGTAATGACTGAGAGCTCTACAGTGTACAGGAAGACTTGTTCTACTCTGGCGGAACTGTGAATACAACAACCTTTCATTGCCATGCATATACCAATCTCTCATAACAGCAGGAATGTCCTATGAAAGAGAGACTTCTTGCCATTGTTTTTTTTTTTTGCGAGATAAGAATCTTGTGTTTTTAACCTAAAAAGCACTATTACATTGTCAAAAGAATAACATTGACTATTAAAACATATCAAATTAAACCAAATAATCCACATTTTTTATGAAAAAATGTTTGACCTGAGACATCATAGATGGCTTTTCAGACTAACACTTTACTCAGTGACTTGTTCACTTATTTACATGTATTTATTTTGGATTTTTTAAATTAAATCTGAATTATTACATGTGTTTCAAAGAGAAGTTGCTTTTTAACCCAAATGATGCCTAGAGAAAATTGAACACTTTCCCAGACTTATTCAAATGATATGATAAGAAGTTGCTCTCAGTCTTGTAGACTGGGGAGAGGATGTATGCACATTAATTCCAAGTTTATTCTGTTGCAACATGGTAAGATTGACAATTATTGAAATTTAATAATGTATAAAAACCATTCTTTACCAGTGTTTTGATTGTCCTAAGGGAGTCAAGTAGAATGAGTAGATGCTGCTTCTTGCGATGTTTGGCTAAAATACCCAGCCCACCGACAGAAACACCTCTCTTGGCACGGTCTAATTGTCTGAGAAAAAATAAAGCAAGTTCAACAATTAATTTTAGTATGGCCAAACACAACAAAATACATATGAATACTCAGGTGTAAGCTGTTATCTCGCACTGAAAAAAAATTACCAACCTCCTTCCTCTATCGCAAATTGAAGATGCAGTGTGCAAGGACTCCTCCAAGTCCATGACTCTTTGCAATTCCTGAAATATACCCGGTATGGCAAATTATCATTTGGTCAAGTTATTTATACAAAAATGTACAAACTTAAGACAAGTGTAATGTTGCGGTTCAAATTTTTCTTTGGTTTAAATTATTTTTTTTTTGTTTTTCTGTGTCTCAGAATATGATAATGAATCTGAGACAAGGGAAAATAAAAACTAAACAGGTTTGAAAATTTTCAAACCAAAGAAAACATTGAGCCACAACATAATACATTTATTCCCTTTGTCACACCATCAACTACATGTACCCAAATACATTATTGCAGTATGTGCATGCAAGTTTTTTTGTGTGAAGAGTTTTGGGAGAAAAAGAAAAAAGTTTTTTTTAATCATCACTGCATCCATGCTGCTTTAATATTTATTTAATAATACAGCACCACTAGTCAGGTGCCTTACAAGTTAATTTTCACTTGCTTTATTGCTTTTCAAAGCACTTATTTCCTGCCAGAGATAACTTGACACCAATATAAAATCACCAGATTTAATGAAGTGTTACCTGTACAAATTGATTGTGATTATCCAAGACTTTTGTGTATAATGTTTTTGAGACCTAAAAATAAATGTTCATATCATACAATGTAGATCAGGAATGATAAAAAGATAGTTATTATCCTCCACTTTATCTTGCATGTCCTTAGGTACGACTTTGTGTAATGTTTTGCCAGTTATTTGAGGGGTAGTCCTCCCTCCAAAGTCTTTATGGTGATGCGTGGCCTGCTTCCTGGAAGTCCTACCTATTTTCAGACCAACACCCTTCAAGCCAAAATGGCAAAAAATGACACTCACTTTCAGAATAGAAGTCAAAACCAACCTGTTTCCAGACCAAAATTGTGAAATTCTGTACCCATACCACACCATTTTTATACCAGAATGGCTGGCTCAAAAACCATACATATACCTAAGGAAGTACTCCACCCTCCCTCTGGCTCAGGCTCACACAAACTTTCAAATTCTCTTAAATCCCTGTTGTGTTTGCATAAGTTATGTTTACTTATTAATATTACATGACAGGCAGGAAAGATGTAGAGCACCCTGGTTGGCTCATTGAATGATCACAATTTTGCAATATATATGTACAGTATGTAGAACAATCACCTTATCTACACTGTAAGCCAGATCACGGCATATAATTCTAAAGATTGATGACTGCGTGTCAAAAGAGGAGGGAAGGTTCCTCATTCTGCAAGATCGCTGTAACGCAGTTGCTTAATTATTACTTACCGCCTGGAGCTGTCTTCTAAGATTGTTTCGATAGTCATCAAGATCATCAAGGTCAAGAACTTCTGGTAGTTGCTGTAAATTACACAGATTTATAAATAATACAAATCAAGTTAGTTAACAAGACAACCTAAGTTGTTAGTATACATGTTTTAAATATCGTTTGTTACCTTTGACAAGACTAGGGTAAATTTGGTTGTGGTTTGTACATCAAATTCTAACAAACATGTTATATAAGAATGCTGAGCATTTGAGTCTGTGGATGAAATCCTAAAGTGTGACCATTCAAAAGAAAGCCATTGAGCAGTATTTTCCTGTGGTACTGTTTATTATGCTGAACAAGGTGGTTCTAACTTTTGAGTCTGTGGATGAAATCCTAAAGTGTGACCATTCAAAGGAAAGCTACTGAGCAGTACTTTCCTGTGGTACTGTTTATTATGCTGAACAAGGTGGTTCTAACTTTTGAGTCTGTGAATGAAATCCTAAAGTGTGACCATTCAAAGGAAAGCTACTGAGCAGTACTTTCCTGTGGTACTGTTTATTATGCTGTACAAGGTGGTTCTAACTTTTGAGTGTGTGGATGAAATTCTAAAGTGTGACCATTAAAATGAAAGCTACTGAGCAGTACATTCCTGTGGTACTGTTTATTATGTTGTACAAGGTGGTTCTAACTTTTAAGTCTGTGGATGAAATCCTAAAGAGTGACCATTAAAATGAAAGCTATTGAGCAGTAATTTTCCTGTGCAAGGTGGTTCTAACTTTTAAGTTTGTGGATAACATTTCTCACATTTCTCATTTAGCTGATTTTGGGGTCTGTAATTTCAGTTATGGAATTGAGTGATGGAATTAAAAATGTAGCAACTTAGTGCCTTACTTGGGAAAAGAAGAATTTTAACCTCTGATCAAAACATAAAATAGAACTACAGTACTGTTATACAACTCTTTTGAAGTGCACACACATGTAAGGCAGACACCTCTGTAAAGGCCCGTTTACACATGCGATTTTTGATGCGATTTTTGTTGTATTCTCCAATGCGATTCGGGTGCGATATTTGCTTTGATTTGCTGTGATTTCCCAAAAATCACAACCAAGTTGCGCAAAATATTGCGCCCAAATTGCACTGAAATCGCTGCCCGTTTACACATGCGATTTGAAGATACAACTTGCACACAACAAAAATTGCATCAACAAGTGCAACAAATTGCACAAAAAATCGCCTGTGTAAACGGGCCTTAGGCAGACATCAGTGGTTGGCTGTCTGGTTTGGGCGAAATTTCACCTGATTATCTGTAACTGAACTCTTTATAAAGAAGACAACCTCTCTTATATTAGGAGGACAGCTTAAGCTGGTCCTTTGATGGCATCTGGCTTAGAGAGATTTCACGTTTCTTTTCTTAAATAATTTACTGCCCCAAACTGCCTTTTCGTGGATAACAAAATGCTAACTACTATATATATGTAATAACAGGATTATCTTAATTTATAGTACTCACATGAAGTTCATGATCACTTGAATCAAATGAGCTATCACTGAAATAAATATCTTTTATTTCCCCTAAAACCTAAAGATCAACACATATTTTAAAATAATATTGAGAAAAATAATCAGTAATTTTTAATGTTCCTCACGTCACACCAATTTTACCATCCCTGATCATGTAGGATTTTCCCGACATATTAAAACCAGGTGGAAACAGGTACACTGTACATGTATACCAGTAAATATCAGCTAAGGACATCACAGGCTTTGCATAATAAAGAAAAAGATAGAAACTAGAGATTGAATAAAAAAAGATTCATAAACCAGACCTCTTCATTAGAACGTGGGTCATCTTGGAATTCACGAACATCATCCTAAAAATCAAAGTAGTTATTGAGTCTAATGGTTATATTGGCAGTGTTATTACATGTAGCTGTCTGCTTACATTACAGTAAAGTTAGTTAGTTCAGTAAAGTTGCATACAAGGTTGAAGTTTTGAATTGATCAGTGAAAAAGCACGCACAAAAAGGAGTGAAGTTTGTACAAATGGGTATAATCCTGTCACTACTTAAAGGGGCTATGTCACCTATTTTAGTATCGCTATGAAAAGCCAAAAAACATATTTGTTTCAATGGAAACCTGCAAATAATGGTCCAGTTTTGTTAACAAATGCTCTTCAAGTGCACAGAAACTAGTATTTGTTATTCCATCCCGGCGGATGGCCGGGATGGAAATGGATTGCTACTTTTCAAGTTCCTCCCAAATGTCATGGAAAAATCGCAGAAAAACTTATTATGGTCTGTTCTTCCTTAAAGAAATCACTTGACATTTTCTTCTTGGTGTTGTAAGAGCAATAATTATTATTGTATGTTTGAGCAAAGGTACTTTGTCGACTATTTGATGTTATTTGTCCAAACCTCGGCAAAATCTGTGTGACAATACCCCTTTAGTCAGTAAGAGTTTGTTCAAAGAAAAGTCCACAAGACTGCCCCTCCCTATCTATACCAAAAGCACAGCATTTGTTGAGTTGAAAATAAATTGATGCACTGCTAACAAGTCCAATACTACTAGCCCAAATTTGTTGCTTGATTTTTTTACTGGGAAATTCTCCAAAGATTTCCAATAAAATATAATTATGATATGGTAATGAAAACTTATTTATAAACTCCTCCTACAAGAAGCCGATTGTTTGGTGATAAGGTATTGTCTGATTATTATTTTATAATATAACAGCTGTCGACAATTAAGCTTATCTGTAGTCATTGCATATTTATCATTTGATTTAGTGAATGAATAGTCCATATTATTACGTTTACCTTACCTTATTTATAAAAGCTTTATACTTGATTATATTTAACTTTGAATTGAGGCGATAAATATTTACGAAATGCTTTGTACGAACCTTATATACGATTTCTGAAAGGTTCTCTGTAGATCCTCCTTCAAGAGAATCTTTCTGTGAACGCTAAGAAGGAAGATAAAAAAACAATTGCATGCTGAGCGAATCAGCTGGAAATTATAAAGCGAATATAAAACACCTTTATAGTTTACAAACCTTGAGCATACTTTTTTGTTGAGCTCAATATAGTTAAAATATAACATCGTACTCCCTAAATGTGCAAAGAAATAACTTACATCTAGCCCAAGAAAGGAACGAAACCGATTTCGTAGAGCCATAAAGCCTGTTAACAGAACTATAGTGCTTTTGCCACAGCAAATTTGTTCTTCATTTCCCGGCCATTTCGGCCATTGCAGAATCGAAGGTTTACAAGGTCAGCGGCTGTACCTTACCAAATGGTACGTCAAATACGAATAAACTGAAGTGTACCACAGAGAGAAGTCGACGCACTTTTCGGATATTTTTATAATCAGTGATAATTTTAATTGCTGAATTCGAAACCATGTTCTTTATGAATAAAATCTGACAGAATGACCAGGAACCTGGGGAAACCAAATGATAAATGCTCTGCCTCTCCCTAAAGCACTGCACTTGGCGGTAAACGTGCGTTTTTACAGCCTTTTGACTTAACTTTAAAAAACGTTTTTCCGTTCCAAATGTTTTGGAAATTAGATTCTTGGTTTGATGTTTTTCAGGCTGTTTTTCAAAGTGTTCTCGTGCATTAGCGAGAATAAAAAGTGCTTGAGAAAAGTCACAAAATTATGGCTCCTCTCCAGGGAAAACGGCGATAAAGCATTGAGAAGGAGCTGGGAAACAGGCGCGAAAAAAGATACGCATTCTCGAAAACCGATTGGCCCTCTTATACGTCCTTCTCAGGCGGTTACTAGGAATTTCGGCATTAGAGACGACCACGATGAGCCAGTTACAGAGAACTGTAAAGGTTTTCTTTCGCGGTGTTGGGTAAGAGGCAGTTTTAAGATCATTTAATCATTTTACCGTGGAATTCCAAATGAGAAATGCGCCCATAGGCCAGCGATACGTTCGGAGAGATGCGAAACCTCAAAAGTTTTATTCCTATATTTTAAACAGGATACCCTGGGTATCAGTCGTTTTTCTCGCAGTGCGCGGCCTTAGTGAAGCCGTCGAAGGCAGCCGAAGGCCCATCGCCGAGCCGTTAAAGCCCCGAGGAAAACGGGAAACTAAACCGGGAACTACAGTGTTGATAAATCGGCCAGCGCTATGATACCAGTGAAATTATTGTTATATCAATTATTTCTACCTTGAATTTCTATTGTTATGTATAAAATTATTAGCATGTAAATAATTACGTAATTAAGCCCACGGGCTGCGATGTGATTATAAATAAACTATCTGTCTAAATAAAGGGTGCATCGGTGCTGAAAATACTTGCAGTTTCGTTTTACGTTTTTTTAAAAATACCTTTTTTATCTTTATTCAGGACTTTTTATCTTTGCCCTTCATCGATGGATGTTAGTATGAACTGGTAGAGGTTGAAAACACCCAGTCTTATACAGCACCTATAACGGGAACTTTTTGGTGTTGCGGAAATTATTGTTGGTTAGCTTTTGTGTTGTGGTGTGGGTATTGTTTGGTGTCTTTAATCTTTGGTCGGTCATTTGATGATCGCAACATTCGCAGCAACATAAAACTGCCCCTGCAACTGTTATTTTAGCGGCTTTCATTTGGGGTGAGAGAAGATTGGATGGAAGGGAAACGAGGCGTGCGGGGTTTCTCTTGTCTCTTCCCATACACCCCGCACAACTTACTTTAAAAAACTAGAGAACTTACTTCACTTGTATCCACTATTATCGTCATCATCGAATAAATACCGGCTAAGTACGACTCGACGTTTGTTTCTGCGTCTTATCCTGTGCCCAAAATGCATACGGAATCAGAATTATTGCTTGAATTTGCAATACAGTAGTTTTATTTGAAACTATTAGGGGAAATATTATTAGGGGAATGGGGAAGAAGGTAAATTGTTTTTGAAAGCTTACGATTATCGGCAGCTTTGGATCTCTCAACTTTAGAGTGGACATTGTTTTAATCAACAGGAGATTAAAGCAATGAAAACGATTGTTTGTTTAAATTTTAAGATACACTAAGCTGCAAACAATCATAGAAGATCAACAGTAGCTGTAATAGAATAATATGACAGATCCAAACATGTAACAATATATATTTAATTCAAGGAAACATTGAACCTAATTTGAACTAATTTTAAAAGTCTTCCGATGTTATTAATAAACTGACAAACAATAGTTATGGCAGAAGAATTTTTTTTTTTACAGAAAATCTAAGGTTTCTGCGCCAATCAAACAGTACCTTTCATTTGCATTAAAATACGGACTGATGGTCTCAAAGGTCAATAAATTGCAGTATTTCTGCTTGATTCAACACACCGCGGTAAATAATTTAAACACCACCTGGCCACCGTCAAATAACATAACCCACAAGTGATGCGAAAAAATTCATCCGATAGATTCAAGGGAGCCAGTCCTCATTCGTGACCGTAAAAGAATGAGAAAATGAGAAGTGATCTCATTTAATGGTCCGAACCTTCAACGTCTAGTTTGATTCATAAAGATCAAACAATTCATCCCACGTCGAGCGTCAACTGATTCACGACAAATACACCCGCGGAGGCAGGTTTCAAAAACACCATGTCTGACAATGCTTGGTTTCGGATAAATCGCGACTTGCTAGTATACAAAGTGTTTTACTTCTTTTTTCTCAGTGGATTTGGTTCCATATTTCCGTATCTTCCTGTGTATTTCCGTCAGATAGGACTTCCCGCCAGTCAAGTTGGCTTGTTGCTTGGTCTGCGGCCAATTGTCCAATTTGCCAGCGCGCCGTTTTGGGCAGTAATGGCGGACAGATACCGAAAGCGTAAATCTGTGTTGGTTATGTCAGTGTTGTCTTGGCTTATCATGACAATGGCTCTAGCGTTTGTTGAGCCTACTAACGAAATCTGCGAGATTCGCCAGGGAAATGACACTCATAAACATGTTGTTAATTACACGAAAGTAAAAACAGGATTTTTTAGACGTTCCACAATGTGGCATGGAGCTGAAGTCGATTCGCTAACAGGAGAAGAAATACAGCCTCAAGCTGACTTGGACGTTGTACCAATTCATGTTGATCATAGCACAAGACGGTTCAAAACTATTTCAAGTTCTAGCGTGAAAGCGCCAAAGACTTCAAATCTTACACAGATACAGCTCGATAAGTCTGAAATTTCTCAAGGAAAAGGGATTTTTCATTCAAGAAATACCAATAATTTAAGGTTATCTGCTCCTATAATTGCAGGTAAGGAACAAAAAGATCGCTCGTCTCACAGAGGAAAAAGCTCATCTACAGCAATGCGAAGTTCGACTCGCAAATTTAATGAGACTTTAAACTCTAAAAACAACAAACAACTGCAGCGGTTTTACAACAAGAGAGATCCAAAGTTAAAAACAAAGACAAATAACACATTAAACACGGCCACCAGTGAAAACGTCTCACCAATCAGCGAGCAAATTAAATCAAAGCACCTTTCACGTTTTTATAAAATCAGTAATTTGTCTGGCAAAAACAACAGACGGAAAAATTTCTCAGAACTTCGTCTTCAGAAAGCACACTGGGAACATCTAGGGAAAAATTATTCCAAAACGTCTGGAGGAAAGACCATTAAGAAATTCCATGAAAACGTCGGAAGGAACTTCACGTCTAATGTTGCGTCACCCGCAAGACATATTCACAAGAATGACAACTCTTCCTTTGACAAGAGAAGAGAAAATAAAGGCTCACCACCAGTTGTCATTGAGTTTTCAAGAATTATAATACCGCACGGTTTACAGGGTGCAAGTAAAAATACAGCGCATTCCCTAGAACCGAAGATTGAAGACAATTCAGGTGATTTTGAAGGACGACCACTCGTTGCAGAAACTATGATGCATAAAATCGGTTTACACTCAAGTGAACTGAGTATAGCGAAAGAAAAAACGAATATTTCTAATACTTTTACACACATAAGCAAGCAGCCAACAGATAACTTAAACAAAGACGATTTGTTACAACTGGAAGAAAAATTATCAAAGGTCATACCATTTGATTACCAAAAGTCTATGTATAAGAATAGATCACCATTGAATGGTAAGGAGGACATAAATAACCTACGCATAGGCGATGAATCTCCCAAGAATCCAATTTTATCTAATCTTTCTCTCACCCATTCACCGATTCTTCAAATTCATGTTCACAACAGAACTTTCTACAAGGAAATCGATCATAAAGATGACCTACATCAGTCGGAGACAAAATTTGTAAGTCACCAAGACACAAATCCTGTCTTAGGGATAGGTATTTCGACGTTAAACAAAACAAATAGTATAAACAACTCTGAAGCGAAAGCGTTAGACAATGAGTTTGAAAGCGATACTTATAACTCCCTCAGTGGCTCTGGAAGTACTTTATCACTTTCTTCTGAAGAACATAACTCTATTGATGGGGAAAGGTCATTTTATGACGCCCCGAAAGAAGAAAATAAAACACAAATAACGATGAAGGAAAACGAGAGTTTATTTAAAACAACTGACAATGTATCTGGTGATTTTGATAAAATCGGCATGCAAGGTTATGAAGACGCATTTAAAAGTCAATCATTTAACAACGAAAGTTTACTACAAACAGATGACAATCTGTCTGGAAATTTCCAAACAACCACCCCAGCTGGAGATGAAGAAGCAACAGAAAGTGACTTCATGCAGGATTCACAGGCTTCAAAAAATTCGGAAACAAAATTACAAATATGGATGACGAATCTACTAAAAACAAACTCTTTTGAGCTAAAGAGAATTTTCACCATCCTCCTTGTCTTGGTCGTTGTAGGAGAATTTTTAGAGGCGCCATCAACGACACTAGCAGACGCATCGCTCCTAGAGCACCTCGGCGAAGAACGACGATACTACGGAAAACAACGACTATGGGGTTCGCTCGGATTCGGATTATCTTCGTTTCTCGTCGGAGTTCTCTTGGAGAGGTCCCGGCATGTTGTTTGTGGTGATCAATACACTGATTACATGATCTGTTTCTGCGTGTTTGCGTTACTAATGGTGGCCACTTTGTTTATATCAACAACTTTTAAGTTCAAATACAAAGAGACTGACGCAAAACAACCAAGTGTCCTGTGGGCGCTTTGTAACATTCACTACGGCTCCTGCCTTGCAGCTGCCTGCTTCATGGGAATTGGTCACGGAATGTCCCATAGTTTTCTCAACTGGTTTCTGGAGGATCTGGGAGCAACAAAAACATTAATGGGTGTTGCTGTGATTTGCCGAAGCACCTTGGATTTATTGACATTTTTCGTGGCGGGAAGCCTTATAAAGGCTGTTGGACAGATCAAAATCATGATCTGCGCGCTGATCTCGTACGGAATAGCCTTTACACTGTATTCGCTTCTTACGAATCCCTGGTGGGTTCTTCCTATAGAGATGTTGGTTGGATGTACATATGCAGCTTCTTGGTCGGCCTGTACCTCATATATGGCGGGTGCAGCGTCCTCAGAATCAGTCACAACTATTCAAGGTCAGTAACTTGTCCTGTACCAAAACTCTCTTCACACCACCCTACATAGGTCTTAATCCCTGGTGGTGTTCTCTATGTATGGTGGCGAGGAGATTTAAAATATTTAAAAGCTATTCTAGTGTTCTCCAAGCATCTCGTGTGGTTTATTGTGATAAACTACGGACAGATCACCACACGGCGATAATAATGGAAGATATAAGTTTGTAAGACCAATAGAAAATAATCTTGGTAGGAAGTAAGTCACATATGAACCTATTGAAAATTAACCTTGCTCCCTGAAGTCTTCCTGAGCTCAGTGGTTAGAACAATCGACTGAAAAGAACGACGAGAAAAAGACGAAAAGTACTATACTCTCATCCAAACAGAATAGAGTAAATTTGTAGAGTGAGCTATAGAATGGTTTTCAATTGAGTGTCAAAAGTAATTTAGCAATTGCTTTGGTTTTGCATTGCTACATTGATTATTTTGGTTTTGACACTCAATTGCAAATTGCTCCAATACAAACGATAGACTACTGTATGTCAATTTTCTGCAGGCATTCTTCAAGGCGTGTATTGGGGACTGGGAACAGGTTCAGGCACCATAGCAGGAGGGTTTCTCATTCACCATATTGGAGCGGTGGCCACGTTTCGCTGCGTCGCGTGCTGCGCGTTCGTGGTTTGCGTTCTGTTCTGTCTCGCGCAGATGAAATGGACGCAAGAGACAACAATGACCCATCAGCTGGACTTCGAGTACACATACCTTCCAACAGTGGAGTCTAAAGACACTGAAGAACTTTTACGAGGATACAGAGTATCTAAGGCTTCAAAGAACAAGCACAATACAACGAGGAGATACGAATATAGATAGGAATCCGTGAATTAATGGCCGGCTAGTTCACATGAAAGCCAAAATGAGATCATCCCGGGATGACTTGCCTACGTTAAAACATTTTTATTTTAGTCTCGCCCAGGAAACGTCTTGTATTATTAGAAATACGTACAGTCGAACTTTCGGGCCGAACAGAGAGAGTCTGGACTAATTTCAGAACGTGGTTAAAGGTGTACGTGTTGGCACGTATTAAGAACAATCGTTGCTCCTCGTGTTCTCGATCCCATCCACGGAGATACAGGGGCCGTGATTTAGTCAGGACGGGACGAAGTGAAACTCCGCCAAAATTGGCGCGACGAAAGCGCCGATTTTTGCGGATTTTCACAGCCCCTGGGTCTCCAAGGAGGATGCGGTGATCCAAAATTACTGAGGTAAATAATAAAGTCTGTCCCATTCAGCTGAAATGAAACATTGTCACAAATGAGTTATCTTGTAAAAAAAAGATTTAGAACCCGTGCTATGTCCTATGTATGTAGTTTGAATATTGAGTTAAATAGCAGAATAGAATAAAGACATAATTTGTGATGGAACAAAATCAATTTGATGTAGCTGTTTTTATAGATAACTCAACACATTAAATTGTACTCCATAAATGCAGTTTTCCTTTATTTTATTTGTAAAAACCAACTCAAGATAACGGTAACTTAGAAAACCAGTACTAGCAATTACTCATTTGCTTCAAGACAAAAAAGCCCGTGGATAAAAGTGATGTCTTAAACACATTCAACGTCTTCCTGGGGCGATACTCAGCTCTTTAAGGTCTTCTCTGATTGGCTGAGAAAACAATAGAACAAACAACACAACAATGGACCCTAGCCCTGAAAACAATAGATATAGAGCTGCATGATATCCAGGTTCAATGAAATTAGAGGTTCTAAAGAGCTGCCTGGTATCTGGTCTTCCTTGCAGAAACATTATTATAACGGACACTCCGTTATTACATACATGCAGGAGTTGAGTGTTCTTGATAGTGGAAGTTGACTATACTCACAATTTTTATAAACAGCAGACGCCGGGTTTTCTCTTGGGCGAAATTACGAGGACGCGCGCGCAAGGGGAAAGCGCGAAGGGGAGAGGTGTCTCCCTTTCGCGCGTTCCCATCTCGCGCGCGTCCGCGAAATTTCGCCTTTTAAATGAACCAGCATATCCTACGAAGGCTAATAAACAGGAAAAGCCGTCGTTGTGCATGTGATTCCGAAAAAAAAATGAAAGGAAACGAAAATTAGGTGTGGTCCTTTATGTTCACAATTTATAACTACGGCCATAACTACAGCGTTGGGTGGGTGCTTTGAGATCATGGGTAGACTGATAGTGGCTTTAGGCGTCTTCATACATGCTGACGTCCGATTTCCCTTCCCCCCCCCCCTTTTTATAAAGTTTTATAGAGAATTTGAACATGAGCTAGAAAATTCGTGCTATAAAAAAGTACCCGCGATGGAGTAGCATTGCCAATACCATTACGACTTTAGGAACTACATGTTAATATGTAATCTAGGTAAAAGTTAGGCCAAGCATCTGCTTTTATAGGCATTCTGGCATCTGTTAAGGCTTAAGAATTCCGAATTTAGTATATTAACACTGGCATAAGGAAGTTTTATTATAATGTATAGCCTGCCAGTATGAACAGGCTCCTTTTAGGGGCTAAAAGAAATCGGCGAGAGCTGCGAACCGAGCACGGTCTAGGAAGGCTGGAAGGGGGTGGCGCCCTCCTCGCGGTTAGCAATAGATAACATCCACCTAAACTACTTCAGACACTTATTGAGAATTATATAACGTAATTTCAACACTTAGAATTTTATTTTCAATAAATTTTAAATGTAAAAAAAGAAAGTCTAAAATCCCCACTTAGGACTGAACCTGTGACCTAAGAGATATAGGCTTAAGCTACAGAGGCTACACTGTCCGAGGTGGATGTTATCTTATGCTAACCCTCCCCCCTCGCTCCCCTTCTCCTCCCCGGACCGTGCTCCTTTTAGCCCAATAGTCTCTGATAGCAGCCTGTTGACAGGCTATATAATACATGACTGAAATTAAAAGGTACTAAAAGCACAATTAAGTAAGTTTCAAATCTCCCGAATAGAAAGCTTGTGTTAAATTACCCAATTTGGGGTAAAGTTTTACATGTTCGTCTGTAAAACATGATTGTTTGCTAACTCTTGTCAATCCTGACAAGATAGTTTTTTATAGGCTCTCTTTTTTCTTCATCAGCAATATCCTGATGGCGTTAATAAGTTAATAAATGGAAAATTCACCGGGGACTTCAAACATTCTCTGCGGTGAATTCTTCGCTCTGTTGTCCAAGGCAAAAGAAGTCGTTGGTGTTATCTGCTCTCGGGGATTAGTTTCTCCAGACAAAGTCTTGTTCACATTCCCATCGTCCGCTCGTTGAGTGTTCGTTGCACCTGCCCAGATATTAAAAGTATCAAGTAGAACTGTGTAATAATTACGATCTTGAAAGTTCACGTATCTTAAACCGAAGGTGAATACGATTATAAACAAGACAGCTAACATTGTGAAGAGACGAAAAGCAATGGTCGGCCCTGCAGCATGGATCAGACTCTCCCCGATAGCCAGGCCCACAATCCCGCCCAGGCCCCAATAGATGCTCTGAAAAACGCCTGGAGAAAAGAAAAAAATAAAGAAAGTTTGGTTAATATAAATTTTTAGTTAGTTGGCTACTAAACACCTGCAGCAGGACAATTATGAAAACTATATTGTAAATTTCATGAGTAACCTCTTGTACCCGAAGAAGGCTGGTCTGGTCAACTGAAATATTGTACGAATTAACTAGCTGATGAAATATACTTTTTTTTTAGCTTTGCTTTAAGCTGAAGCAGATTCTCATGGATGCAGCCTTTCAGCAGCATGATTCTCGATCGCAGACCGGCCCTCAGGTGAAAAGCAAAGGCGCTAACGATACAACGACCGCTAGGTCACCACCTGAATTCCATAGACACTTACGTCCCCTGTATAACCTATATAGGTATGTTGGCCCCACGGGGTAGATTTTTAAGACGTTTCAGTCTGAAAATCAGAATAGAATTTGCTAATAAATGTGGTCTAAAAATGTGTATAGGGTTTTTAGCTTAAAAGGGGATATGGTAAGGATTTAAAAATCTGAAATTGGACAGGAACTCATATATTTCTGTCTGGAAATGGGTAAGAGTGTCAAGAGGCATGTCTCACACCCCACCCCACCCCCTAGATATTGTACATGATGGTCCCAGCTCTCCATATCAAGCATTTGTTGATTGAAATCTATCCAGAAGTAAGGTAGAAGAGAGCTGTCCTTACCTTGTACAGTTGTGATATAATTAAAAGGGGAAGAATTCGCCAAATATGTCACACACACCACAAACGAACTTCCAAAGGTGAACCCTTCAAGGAAACCGAGCGGAATCACATGCCAGGGACTGGTGACGAACGAGCAAGCGAAGTGATTAAACATGTACAACACGAGAGCAGAAAACATTAAGTTCACATTCCCGAGGTAGTTTATTAGTTTGTGGCTAACAAAGAAAGCTAGCGGTTCTCCTAGCAGACGGAAAGCGTTTATGGTAGCAGCAGACGCGTGTCCGATGTTAGCCTCAGCGAGATATTTGGTGTGAAAATTTGAAATCACAGTATGTGAGAAACCCAAGAATGCCACAGTGGCGATGAACGATCCATAGTGTTTGTTGTGAAATATAGATTTAAGTCTCTGGTACGGTGAATTTTCAGGAATTCTGTACGGTACTTCGAACTTGATTAACACTAATAGCGTAACTATTGTCATTGCACAGTAAAAACAAAAGTTAATGATATAGTCAGCGTATATGTGTCCACAGACTGGGCGCTGAGAACTGTTTACTAAATTTCCAGTGATCAAAACGAATATCAGAAATCCCATAGAGCCGAAAAGCTTCTGATGCCCGTATATAGTCACTGTACTCTCTTCAGTTTGTTTTGCGAGTAAGACTGCGTCAGCTACAAACAGTACTGGGCACAGAAAGATCTCTTCAAATACCACGATAGCTAACGCACCAAGAAATATATGATACAAGCGGGATGTGTTTTCTCTAAGCTCGTTCCTTATGGTAAAATTTAACTCGATAAGATTGGGCGGGTCCTTGGAGCTTGATTCAAAATGAGGAGTTGAAAATGTAATTAAGTTATGAGTCTTGTTTGTAGTAGCATTATTCGGTTCTTTAATATCCTTGTTAGGATATAAAGAATCAAAAATTAGTCCACTGCCAGACACATCGTTTTCCGGCGAAGCCATTGCGTTACCCGAGCCTGATCCAATCGAAACTTCAACGTTCTCAAAGCCTTTACTACTAATGTTTTCGTCGTAATTCCTGTTAATCAGCGTTGATTGCATCGTGAAATACTCCGTCGCTCGTCTGCGTCGAAAAAATCCCGTTTGCATCTCCGTTGAATTGATAATTTTCGAGTCTGTGTCGTTTAGAGAAACAAGCTGGCACATCTGACCAGTTGGCTCGACAAAGGCCAGAGAAATGGTCCCTATAAGCCATACAAAAGTGCAAAACTGTAACAGTATTTTCTTAGGCAGACAACGGTCCGCCAAAATCCCCCATAATGGACTTAACAAAAGTTGTACTACCGGTCGAACCCAAACAAGTGCTTGAACTT
Organism: Cladopsammia gracilis; assembly: GCA_022457155.1. NCBI lineage: Eukaryota > Metazoa > Cnidaria > Anthozoa > Scleractinia > Dendrophylliidae > Cladopsammia > Cladopsammia gracilis. The sequence continues at coordinate 2,006,329 of JAJGOT010000073.1, forward strand.
GATGCGAGGAGAAACCAATCTGTCTAAAATACGAGGATAAAAATGGGAACGTTGTGGCCATCGCACCGAAGAAGAAGAAATAAAATACTTTAAATACAAGGAGAGGTTTATCGATACGCGCAAGGTGAACATCGCTTTGGGCGAGAAACTTCTTGAGTGTTGAATGACCATAATTCGTACACATTTGCTCAGCAAATTCAACACGGCCTCTGTCATTCTTTTTACGTTTCGTTTCCATTTTCTCCGTATCTGTAGGTCTCAGTTTGATCCAAGTGCGCGTTCGGATAAAGAAGTTACGCAACGCCTCCAGCAATTTTCTATGAGATCAGTGCAAATATTCAGCGCACGAACAAAGTGATTGCCTCAACAGGTGGCGGGAAAACAACCGGTGGTTCACTTCTGCGGGTCACGTGATAAAAGAAACAAAACAAGGAAGGGTTATTAGGTTGAAAGTTTAGCTCGTTAACACGATTTCTCCATCTATTTATTGTAATATTACCCTATAGTTGTCCTCTTTTTTAAGTTAGTGTAAAAAGTAAACAGACAAACAGGAGTTTTGTTTCTTTTAAAGAGCGAAACAACACGGTAACAGAGTTAAATAATTGTTTATTCCTGAGTGCAACCAGCTTGGCTGAGTTACAGGTCACGCTGGTCTCAAATTTTTATTTTTTTTAAATGAAAAACTAACTTCAAGAATAGCAATAAGTAATAAGAAGAGCCATTTTATTTTTGTCGGCCGCGGATCGGAGAAAGAAAGCTTTTAAAAAATGGGTATGTTGACGCCACAAGATTGCATCGAGATTGGATCGAGCCAACTTGTCGATAAACAAAATGTACCAGATTTTCCTTTCCTTTCCTCATAGCAACAGTTAATTTGTTTTATTGACACTTTATTGTTAGTTGCAGAAATTTCATTCGTGCGTGAACAAAACTGTTCATTATTTCAAACTGAAAGACCGTGGTCATTTCATTATTTTCCCGGCATCTCTACGGGGGGTGACAACTCTAATAAACGCTGTTTGAGCAATACTGTGTGGAACTGAAAGTTGTCCCGAAAATTTGGAATATCTTCCCGATTTTTTCGGAGACATTCACGCAAAAATTTCAAATTCCCGAAATTTTAACAACATTATCTCATGTTTCCCCGAAAACTTTTCGAGTCTCCCGATTCCCGGCAAAATCTTCAGATTCCCGGAAGAATTTTGTTTTTCTCCCGAAACAGGCCTTCTTAGAGTTGTCACCCCCCGTATCTCTTACACTAAAGCCGGCGGGAAGATGAAATTTAATTCAGCCTTTATTCATTATTTATTATTTTCCATTAGAAATCGCAATAGAGCTGCTTGAAATTACATCATTAAAAACTATTTTACTCCAAACTAAACGTGTGAGGCAACATCGAGTTCCGCATCATGCAATGCGCCTACTTTGTTGAAACCTTGAGTTGCTGATCATGAATAAAGACAGAAAATGAATGAAAACTTTTGAGCGAAAACCGTTTTCTGTCGTGTTGTTTATCGTGTTTATAATGTTGTACAACGTGGTTTTAACTTTTGAGTCTGTGGATAAAACCCTTAAGCGTGATACACGAATGAAAGCTACTATTAAAGCAGTATGTTCCTGTGGTGCATTTCTTTTAAAATAAACTAAGTGTTTTTTCTTAGTTTTGCGGGAATTGGAACCGTTCGCCGGGGTTAAAGGGCAATTATAGAAGCTCTGAAACCTCTCATCGAGTAAAGGCGAATGTTTATGCGACTTTTTTTTGTTGTCATTTCGAAATTGCAAATCAAATAAGTTGTAACAAGGAGCATTAAAAATATTACCACAAAGGAATCGTTATAAGCTGAAGAGATCACTGAAAAGCGCAATTATTATCATTGTTTTTTTTTTCTGGCAGCAGTTTTTAGAGATACATAGCCCATAAACTACCCTCCAACCGGAAACAAACAGGTATGAGTGAAAAGGGAGCTGTGTGAAGCTCCATCTTAAACAAGCTCAAGGCCAAAGCTAACTCTTGCCAAAGGTTCTGCTAATTCATTTGTATTCATTCTACATACAATATATGATTTTAAGACGTAGAAACCATACAAGGCCATAATAGGCCGGACTGGTGGTGTTGGCTTTGCAGACAGGTAAGCCTTTATGGAGTCTGTGACGTCACAGGTTACACTATTTTTCCTCACCTGTACTGAGACAAAGCCATTGACAAGTGTAAACAGAAATGTATCAGATTTAAAAAGAATATATCTTTGAATTTCTGTTTACCCTTTCAATAAAAATGCTTAATCAAGACGAAAATGGTCCAGGTTCCAGAAATTCAGAAGTGGACAGCAAGTCCAGCGAAAGTGTTTCTGAAAAACAGGACAAATCTTTTAAAGATTCGCTTTGTGAAGAGTTACAAGTAGACAAGACACTTTTGCTCTACAAAGGATTTTATTTCCTCTTCTTCGCTGGATTTGGAGCTTCGTTTCCATATATGGCATTATATTTCAAGCAAATAGGTCTTACTGCCAGTTCAGTTGGAATGTTAGCCGGAATAAGACCCATTATTCAGTTTATAAGTGGACCTTTTTGGGCAATTTTAGCGGACAGGTATAAAGCGAGGAAGGCGGTTTTGCTGTTTTCAATCTTATCGTGGCTGGTAATGACTGTGGCTCTCTTAATACCTAGACCTTACAAGACATACTGTAAAAATTTGATGGAAAACGCGAACAGAAACGAAACTGATAAGTCATTAATTACTCGGAGACATTCGATACAGCTCCCTATAGACCCACGGACGGAAAATAAGGAACATGTTTATTTTATCAATGGAAATATTGAACACGAAAGCAACCATAAACAGGTCACGAAAAACTCCTTGCACTCTTTCATTGGAAATTCACCTTTTCGAACATCGTTCTTATACGGCTCAAGACAAGAAGCCGAATATGAAGTTTCCAGTTCCAAGAAATTTGAACTGGTTTACGACAAGAACGAAATTTACCAAGTTTATATTTATCTTCTGATCTTGGTTGTAGGTGGAGAATTCCTTGAAGCGCCGACTTTTATAATGGCCGACACTGGTCTACTTCAAAAACTAGGAGAGAAAAGAAAACATTACGGAAAAACCCGACTCTTTGGTTCGTTAGGCTTCGCTTTTGCCTCGTTAATTGTCGGAGGGCTGCTCGATATGACTGAGTACAGATACTGCGGCCGTGTCATGAACAATTATAACATGCTGTTTTATACGTTCGCTATCATCATGGCCCTAGCTTTTGTCTTTGCTGCTTGGATGTTTGAGTTCACCTATGATGAAACTAGCAACAGTAGCGATGAAAGCAACAGTACCACTAAGGAGATCCTGACATTGCTTCTCAAATTCCAGTACGCTTATTTTCTAATAATTTCATTTTTCCTGGGATTTTCCAACGGACTATTTTTCAACTTTCTTAATTGGTATCTTGAGGATCTTGGTGGTAGCAAATCGTTGATGGGCATTGCAACAATTTTTCGAGCCGCTGCCCTTATAATAGCGTACATATTTAATGCATTCTTGTCTGAATTGTGTGGACATGTTAATTTGATGTTGGTCAGCGTTGCTGCGTATTTTATTTTATTCGGAAGTTTCTCCATTATCCAGAATCCTTGGTGGGCCCTGCCTTTAGAGTTTTTAGAAGGATTGACGTATGGCACAACTTGGTCGACAGCTGTCACTCATCTTGCTGATGCCACGCCCAAAGGAGGCGCAGCTACAATGCAAGGTATGTAATTGGTACTTTAAATAAATATGTGTCCTGCGCAGCGTTAATTATAGTTACGTGAAGAAGTGTTAAGTTTAACGCTGTAAAAAGTGTTAAAAATGAAACTAGACGTTTTGGTAATGCTGCCTTCATCAGTGGAACACATCTTTACTGCTGATGAAGGCAGCATTGCCGAAACGTCTAGTTTCATTTTTAACACTTTTTACAGCGTTAAACTTTACACTTTTTCATGTAATTGGTACTACCGTAATTCTTTGTGTTCCTTAGGGCGTCAGATGAGAAAATTAAACCAAAAATGTTACTGAAAATGTAAAATTTTGCATAAGTTTGGAAAATAAACAAAACTACTTTCATATAAGTTGTTATATTTTTGGTTTTCATCGAAGATAACACATGGGGTGCTTATCAGTTAATTACATAGTTTTAACGAGAATTTAACAGGGGTTCAGAAGGGCTGACCGTGTGCACTCCGTGTGGCTCGTGTGTGTCTTTACTCGTAAGGATGGCAGTGGGTACTGAGGGGAGGTGGTCACATTACGACAGTTGTCGCATCACTGAAAGTGGTCGCATTACGAAAGTGGTCGCATTACGCCAGTGGCGCATTACGCCAGTGGTCGCATTACGCCAGTAGTCGCATTACGAGAGTGGTCGCATTACGCCAGTGGTCGCATTACGCCAGTGGTCGCATTACGAGAGTGGTCGCATTTCGCCAGTGGTCACATTACGAGAGTGGTCGCATTACGCCAGTGGTCGCATTACGCCAATGGTCGCATTACGCCAGTGGTCGCATTACGCCACTACCAACATAGTCTTGATTCACGATATATTCACTTCATATTATTACAATAATATAATAATCTAGATGTATGTTTACTGATCATTTTAATTTTCTTCTAGGGATACTTCAAGGGGTATACTGGGGACTCGGTGGAGGTCTGGGCGCTATTCTTGGCGGAGTGCTTATTGAGGGATATGGTGCTGTTCCATCATTCCGTTTGGGTGCTTTATTGTCAGCTGCGGTCTTGATTGTCAGCGGTTTTATTCAGTATTGTATTTCTTATCAGAATGAAAAAGGGAAGGCTGTGGAGATGCATACTGTTGAACACATCATGGAGTGAGCTTGTATATGCTAAAAAAACTAATGACGAAAGGAGGTATACACAACACCATCCCCGCGGCATGGCCAGAATATTACGCAATCAAGCGCACAGCCATATCACTCGGGCAGTGGTGGCACTGGGCACTGAGATGGCAGCATGGCATAGCCGTCGGATCCCTGTACGACCTAAAAGTCGTTTACAGGTGCGGATGCAAAAGCGCCGCTTTCAGCGCAAGCTCCACACAATCAAAATGCATATGGAGGGGGGATCAGCATTTTTCAGAACAATGTGCAACAAAATAAATTATAAAAAACGAAAGAAAACAAGAGGCACGCAATACTAACCCCGCGGTTTCCCCGCGAAATGTCAGTACCTTTCGCATGCGCACAGCCATATCACAGTAGTGGCAGTCATGGGAAGCTGTACTGGCCGTACCGTGGGTATGGTGTTGTGTGTGTCTCTTACTGTTTTTAGTGTTGTTTTTTTGCAAGCTAGTTGGTTTGCATGGGATTTCATCCATTAAATAAAATGACAGATCTAGAGCAAGGAGCTCTCAAGGAGCTACTAAGGCTCCTTTCACACGTATACAGTTTACTTTCGTAAACACATAAGTTTTTATGCGTTTGGGCCTCCCTTCCACACGTAAACGATGAAAACGGTTACCCTAAACAGAAAACAAATAACTGTATACAGCTATTTCAATTTAGGTTGTCGGATGATAGCTTCAAGCGTACGCAACGAGACCGCAGGGTACTTTGGGATTTTTATGAATACGATAAATTGACGAAAGTAAATTAAAATGCCTCGTCCATTCAGTGAAGGCAAGCATTTATGGTGCTAACATCCACCTGACCCATCACACTAACAAACTAAAAAACCGCGAACTTAAGCTAAGACCAATTTACAACTACCCATAGTAACTTGCGATCTCGTTGCGTAGGCTTGAAGCTCTCATCCGACAACCTAAATTGAAATAGCTGTATGCAAAGACCACCGTAACGAGATAGAAGCACCGGATCCTGTAGTAAAGGATCTAATCAGCTAATAAAACGATTTGATATAAAAAGCAAGGCTGATAAACGGTACGGAAACGACTATATTTGTAAAAAAATCCAATATTTCGAAAGGCACAGCCTTTCTTCTTCAGGGTCTTACAGATAATAACTCCATAAACAGATGTAAACAGATATTTTCGAAAACGCCGTTTACTCCTTTACGTGTGGACAGCGTAAACGGATATTTTCGTAAACGCTGACATCACAGATTCGGACCCATTTCTTATCTACGCATGCTCAATGAAGATTATTAGCGGAGCACTTGCCAGGCCGAAGGCCTGGCTGCGCAGCTCCATACTCACAGAACCGATGCCCTTCATTTTTCATGGTCATGGCTAGCGGAATGTTTCGCGGGCGCGCGTGTGCCGTCCGCCGCCTTCCGCCGTCGCGCAGGACTAGCTTGCCTTCGCGCAGGACTAGCTCGCGGGCGCGTATGACGTCGGAAAACATGCGCGTTCGACGTCATGTTGAAACCAAAGCGAGGCTTTGTTTTTCGCGCGGTTACACGGCCGAATGTCACGTCAGCTAGAAAAACACTTTGATGTTTTACTGTGAATTTACTAAGCGGAGAAAACCGTTTAAATTAAAGGCGTTATTTCCCTGAATATTTCGCGGTTTGCCACTCAAGACAAGGATACTAATTAAGGGCGGTTTGGCTATATCAAAGGCGTAGAGTGAGGGTCGGACACCTTATTGAGACTTATATAACGGAGTAACCGGTTAGCTTTCAGTTGATGTTAGGGGTAGCAGTTTATATAGTTAAATTTGGGACTAAGCAACCCGAGAAGCTAGGTGGTACAGTGGTACGGTAGGCTATGTAAGCCTAAGCCTAGCTGAGGTCACAGGTTCAATCCTCAGTGGGGATTTTAGATTTTCTTTTTTACACTTAAAAATTTATTGAAAATAAAATTTTAAGTGTCGACATTACGTTATATAAGGCTCAAAAAGCTGTCCGACCCTCACTCTACGCCTTTGATATAGCCGAACCCAATTAAGGGATACTCAGAAGCCGCTTTAGTGTAAAAAGACGAGCTTTCAGGGATAAAATCTTGTTTTTTATCAATGCGGGAGATGTTTGTTTTCTACGGATTTCAGAACCAGAAGCGGAGATTTGAATTTCCAAGCAAGCGAGGGACTAAAGGTAAAACAGATTACAGTTTTCGATGAGAATTTATGTTGATATCAATCTGTGAGTGACTTTTTATTGGTGTTATTGTTAGTTTTGGAGAATTGATTTTAAAACGTGCTTGAATTCAGTTGTATCGATCTCTTGAATTTCATTGAAGAAAGCTTGAACTCGATGAGCTATAATTAAATGGTACGCGTTTTGCTTTTAAACGTAAACTAATGGAGATTTCAATAAATTTTTTCGAAAGAAGATTATGTTGTCCATTTTTATGTGTTCATTCATTAGATAGATTTAAAAGCGATTTTATATAAACAAAACAAGACTGATTTTATAGTACAGTTCCATCTTCACTCGCATCGCCTTATGCAAATATGTTTGTGTATTTTTGCAATTTCTGATTTTCAAATCAGTTTCTCGAGCAATTTTTGCCAAACAAAAACTGTATTTTATTCGGAAAGTAGTGGTACTAGTTATTCCAGACAGAGAAAAGTTGTTTTTGTGAACTTTTGTACGGTCTATAAAAATGTACTGTGCAGACGGTCGCGTAATACTGTTTTTGAGAATTGCTAACTGAATTGAAAATAGCCCGTTCGTCAATCTTAATTCTTGTGTTTCCAACCTTTCACCTTAGTTAAGCTTGTTCAAAGTGCGACGCTGTTACGCTTGGGCTATCTATATATATTAGCGTTTATATAGGGTTTCGTGTTTACGTGTGGACGGGTGAAAACCAATTGTAAACGATGACTGGCTTCACGTGGACGGAAGCGTTTTAGATAAAAAATATGAATTTACGAACTTAAGTGTATACGTGTGGACGGGGTCTATAACGTTGCGTAAAAATCGTAACTAAGAAGGAGTAAGTAAGTAAAGTCGCACACGAGCCAGATGGCCCACACGGCCGGAGCTTAACCCGGTTTCTGTAGCATGAAGCGACTAGGAATACAGTAAACACCCGCGTATAAGAACCTAGAATTTTTGGGTTCAGGCTGAATGGGTTCTTATATTTTGGGGTAGTTTTTCCGAACTCAGGCTGATTAGGTTCTTAGTAGGTTCTTATTTGTAGGAGTTGTCATAGTGATACCATTCAGAGAACTACTGTAGTACTAGTATGTCATAATGATTGAACATTTGTATTTTAAACAGCAAAAATGCCAAGCCTTATTTTTTAAACGATAATAAATTCAGTATTCTACAGACAGCAGTATAATTTTATGCAGTATTCTATACTCTGTATTTAAAAGATTTTCAATTAAACAAATAATTTTCATGGTGTTTCTCAGAAATTTCACAATTTCTATCAATTAAAATCCAGTATTTTGGCTACAAAATAAGAGTGTTTTTTTGTATAAGAACCTATTGTTCTTTACCAGCCTAAATAGGTTCTTATATATTTGGGTATTAAAATGCCCAATTTCAGCCTGTAGGTTCTTAAATCACTAGGTTCTTATACGCGGGTGTTTACTGTATTGCTACTCCCCTCACCCCCAGCATTTTGTCGCCGGTACCCATTTATACACCTGGGTGGAGAGAGACAGTGTGGAGTAAAGTTTCTTGTCTAAGGAAACAACACGACGACAGAGACCAGGCTTCGAACCACCAACCTTCAGGTTGAAAGTCCGACGCGCTAACCACTAGACCACCGTGAAGGAGTAAGTACTGCACGAATATCCTTTGACATATGTTAAAGGGTAATAAAAGTTGTATTTGCCAAATTTTTGACACGAATGTAAAAAGTGATAAAGGCCGTCATTGATTTATGTTAAAGGTAGTGCACCTTTGATGACGGTAAACAAACCCGAATATATTGTAAAGGTGTTGTGTTTTAAACAGCACAGTCAACCAAGCAAACAGAGGACGTAAGCCTGTGCTGAGAGGTTTCGCGAAAATTTCTCCCCTGGGGAAATATTGGCCAGCCGAACCTTTTGTTGTTGTTTTCTTATTTTCACTTTCATCGCAGAATTATGCAGAATGGCTTTTCTAAAGGAATGATGTTGAATGCACGGAATCCCATCTTTAGTGAAACTAAAGCAGCTTACTTTCTCCTTTAATCATTAAATCGTGATTCACAGCAAACGGCGTGTTCATGAAACAAGATAATTCGGGAAGAAAATCTCGCTATTAATTAACTAACAGCCATATTAACATATTTCTTTCCGAGTGAGTGAACAGTCATTTGAATTCGTTTCTGCATATTTAGTGTATCACTCAATGGAACTGAATTAATCCTGAGAAACAATCAGTCTGCTGTCGCATCTCTCGGAATCAGACTTTAAAGGACTAAACCGAACTGATCTGATGTTGTATAACGGCTAACAGGTAAGATTTCATTAACCGAGCTGCAAAATTAGAAAAGCTATCTTGAAAGCCAGCTGTAAGAGAAACGCCGTGAGTTCACCAGCTTTCCACTCGAGTAACTACGAATGAACATACATACGCGGTTGGCAGTCCTCACAGAGATCAAGATACTGTCAGGATATTTACTCATGCAAGCTTTGAACTGAAAGAGGAAAGAATAATACTTTGAATTTTGAGTGATAAAGTTGATTTTGCTCAATCTTTTGAACTTAAACCGCTTCCGTACTCGATTTTAATTCAAATAGACCATCGCCCGCCTTCCATTGTACGCTCTCCCAGCTTATTCAGATATTCACTTTTGCCAATAAACAAACGTTCTTCTTTATTTTTACCACTTGTTTTTTTTTTTTTTTCTCGAAGAGCCAGTAAGTTTCAAATCGTGACATTTCAAAGGCGGGAGAGCGCATCTGATGGCACTTTATGAATGTGACGTGCTGGAGGATCGAACCTGTTTGGGGCGGATCATAAATTAAAGTCATGTTTACTTTAGATTCGGTTGTGAAGATTTTTCACCATTTCAACTGCTTTTTTGTCTTTCTTGTACACAACCTGGAAGTCAGCGAGTAGTAGCTGTAGTAATACGACTGTTTAAGGCGAAGCAAGTACACGCACAGGCTACGAGAAACTGAAAGTTTTGCCATGGCTATAAAAACAGCCTGGAGACAATCCTACTAAACACTCCGAAGCACAACAATCAAAATTTTTCATTTTCGTTCTTCTGAATTCGTCCGGTTTCACCTGACGCGAACTTCTGTACTTTTACTAATGACTTATCAAATGACTTTACTGCCTCTACTCCAGAAAACCAGGCGGATTTTAGTGAAATTAACACGCGCATGAATATTCTGCCCCCGTACCGCATGGTTGCATTTACACCCGAGCTAACACGCAGAAAATTAGAAAAGCGAGGGCCGGCAACATGTTCTAAATAGAATATCTAGTTGTCTTGAATTGCCCGCGATGTGCAGTATCTACAGCCTCAGAGCAATTGCATAAGCAAGACTTCGCAAAACGTATATTAATTATCGGCCATTGCATTCCAGAATTCGGGAAAACTGGCAATTTTACTGTTTCTCTCACTTGTGACGGAATTGAGTTGTGTAACATATTTTTGAGTCTGTGTAGCGTACTATGTGATCATTCAGAGCCGTTCTTTCATATGAAGCTGTCCGTTTTTCCTTTATAGCTGCTGACACTTAGGAATGCATGAGATTTCATTAGATTCTGCTCGAAACCTACTTGAATTAGGAGGAAAAAAATGCGTATTCATTTTTCTCTACCGCTCGCTGAGAGGCTACCCACACGACAAAGTGCTTTCGCTGAGGTTATTTTTGAGTATGAATTGTTTAGCTATAGGTAATGAGGTATACATTATGATGTGCGGCCACGACATCAGAAAGCTATAGGCGTATGGCGACATTTAATTAAATATTCACTGATGAACTCTTGTTACATCTGATTAAACTGCCACAGTAATCACCACCTATGCAAAATTGAGAAAGCTTCTGATCTTTTAGATTTTTGCTTATTCATCGCAAAATCATAGTTTATAAAAATAACTTTTACTGAATAAATACCCATAGAACTGAACTGGGGAAGATTAAATTGATTTGTTTCATCTAGGGCGGGTTTCACTAGTCTCAATGCCTTATGCTAATATTTCACAATTAGCCAGCTCAGTTATTGTTAACACAATGCTTTAAAGAAATGTCGAGAAAGTCTCTATTTAAACCTGTCAAAGAGTTAAAAATGACAAACAAAAGTATTTTTGAGCATAGGAGATGCAATTTGATTTAGAGCAGTTTTCAATTGAGTATCGAAAGTAATTACACAATTGCTTTGGTTTTGCATTGCTACGCTTTGTGATTGGCTAAAACATCTCGTGCCACTTTCTCGACCAATCAGAAGTAAAACCAAAACCAATCGTGACTTGCTCGCACGCATTTTCCCGCGCTTGGCGCCGTCGACATGTAATTGCTTCGAGCTCTGATTGGTTCATTGGATTGCTTACGGCTGCTGTGATTGGCCAGAGTAATTAGTTTGGTTTTGGTTTTACGACACTCAAATGAAAACTGCTCTATACCATATCAAGAGATTATGTCAATTATTTTCTCTTGACCATATTTCTTCGCATAAGCACCCACTCTCTTATAAGCGCACTCCTTCAAATAAGCGCCCACCCCTCCCCTCAAGTCACTTTCCTTGTCGGGTCAATTACGAGATTAAACAAGAACTTGGGAGACGTCTTCTCGCAGACTGAAGATGGAAAGGTTTAAAATATTTAGAAATAGTAAAGAACTCACAAGATGTCACTTTTATAAACAAACTTCTGTCAAACTTCAACTACAGGTCGTCATCAAAATAGATTACTAGTTTATTTTCATTTAAGTTACGGCCCGTAGTTTCTATTTTCAATTGCTCGTCCAAAGTTCATGTACGTGGATTTATTAACACCCCTACCGTCGATTAATTATCCCCCCTCAAATACCTCTCCCCCATCCCCTTTACCCAAAATGTTATTAAAATAATTAAGGACATTAAGCGCCCGGGCATTGTTCGAAAAAATACGGTACAGCCTTTAAATGGCAATGTTTATATAGCTTTGTTCAATTTTATTTTATCGAAACACACTAAACAACTTCGTCTCGGTTTAAACAATCGTAATCGTACAGTAGTATTTCTTCAATATCCCCTAAAATTGCTTGGTTAATCGTGGGAGAGTAAACAGTCTTAAACAGCAGGCAGAACTTCACAACTTCAGCTACTAATTGGCAATGCAAATTTCATTTCCTCCGGCTCTAAACATTTCAAGGACTATACTTTGGTTACCTGGGCACTCGAGCATAAAGACAAACAGCTTGCATAATTACAATTGGCGGGATTAACAGGTACAATATCATGCGAAATGTTACGTACAGAAAACACTTTTAACAAATTGCTTTATTTCCCAAAGCGTTCGGGATCCGAAATGTGGCTATACGCGCATTTTTTGATTATGATGCTGACGCGAAAATCGTTTTGCGCCCATTTATCTTTTATTATTACATTAGCAAAAGTCACCACCGTGCCAAATAATTAATTTAAGCGCATTTTGCAGGGATTTATTTCAGAAAACAACATGGACAACGAAGAAGCGATGCACGAGCCAGTACCGGCCAGCGAAGAACCCAAGAAAATCAAAGAGAGAAAGAAGAAATTGAGACCCCAACAATCAAGTTTCTTCAAATGTTTCTACGAGGTTGATTACCTGCTTTTTAAGGGGTTTTGCTTTTTCATCTATGGCGCGTATGGCGGATTCATTCCTTATCTAGCTCTGTATTTTAAGCAGCTGTTTTTAGGTCCCAGTTATGCCGGAATAATCGTGGGCATTCGCCCGCTAATCCAATGTATCGGAGCACCGTTCTGGGGCGTTATAGCCGACCGTTATCACGCAGGGAGAATAATATTTCTTGGCAGTGTTATTGCGTGGATTGTCAAGGCTTTACTTCTACTCACGGTTCGTCCTCATAATCAGCACTGCGTTGAAATGTACAGAAACAAATCAGCCAACCTAACATACGTGTACGCTTACGATCTCTGGAACACTGAAGCAGAGGACGAAAGAAATTGGGCAGTTCTTGCTCTAGAACATCCTGTTATAGTTGAGCACAACAAAGTTGCCGTGGTAGAATCGGAAGAAAACGAGAATCCTACGCCTGCTTCGCTCCCAGAAAAGGTGCTTAAGAAAAGCGGTCCTGTCGCACAAAAACACAAGACTGAGACAAAAGAAAAGAAAAGCAAGGCAAAAGTACAACAACGCAAGGCAAAACATAATGAAACCGTAGAAGTAAAGAAGACGAGGCGCCGCTGGCGATTTAGTGCTGATACGGAGAAAGAAAAGATGGGATCCAAATTAAAGGTTTTTGACCCGCAAAAAGCAGTAGAAACCACAGAAAATCCGAAAATGGCGAAAATCAGTGAAACGTTAAACTTGAAGCTGGTCCACAAAGTTCACGTTTACAGTGAGGAATTAAAGCAGCCAGTATCATTTATAACGGAAGTTGATAAATACGAAATTGACTATATGTTCGTCTTGTTTCTTCTTATAATCATCATTGGGGAATTTTTTGAATCCCCAACTTACGCACTCTCTGACGCATCTCTCCTCAAACGACTGGGAGAAGACAGAGCCTACTATGGTAGAATTCGGATGTGGGGCTCCCTTGGCTGGGCGGTAGCTGCCGCAATGGTCGGACTTATAGTCATGTCATCCACATTCAAACTTTGCGAAGTTAAGAAAAGTAACTATGAAATTGCGTTCTATATTTTTATCGGCTTTGTAGCCGCCGCGTTTGTCAATGGTTTGTGGTTTCGCTTCAGCTACGACGAAAAAAAGAAATTTGAGGACATTGGGAAAATTGCACCCATACTTCTAAACCTTCGCCACTCCTCGTTTCTCTTCGCAACGCTGTATACAGGCTTCTGTTACGGCATTCTAGTTCACTTCGTCAACTGGTACATCGATGACCTGGGTGGCTCCAGTGCTATCATGGGTGCTGCAGGGGCTGCTAGAGAAATTGCCGCTTTGATAATGTTTGCTTTCAGCGCCACGGCTCTAGAAGCTCTCGGTAACGTGAACATGATGGCATTCTGTCTCATGTCTTACATCATTTGTTTTATATGCTACTCTATCCTTGTGGATCCGTGGATGACCGTGGCCTTGGAGATACTTGATGGAGGCACCTATGGTCTGGTATGGTCGACTTGTGTTAACTACATGAGTGGTGTGGGCTCTCAGCTTGGTGTTATAGAAACAACTCAAGGTAAGCGAACCATATAAAATACTGAAAATATATGAACTAGCACGAGGTCGATATCGGAAAAATATTGAACAAGACTAGAGAAATATTGGCGCAAATTTAATGGCAATGCGGACACAGTGTTTGGTTAGCGCATCGGACAAACGAGATAAGGCACCATCCCTCATTTTGTTTCAATTTATCCACCCAGGTGCATAAATTGCTACCGGAAAATTGTTGGGGGGAAAACTAAATACACTTACCATGCGTATCATTCTTATGTCACGGAGGACGATGCAAAGCATCATAGAAATGGAATTGCAGCAAGACAAAAAAAACGTTAAAGAGTGTTTGAAATCCCTAGTTGAAATCGTTATATCATCTTAAACATTCTACCAGTTTTGGACTCTACATACTTCTTGTAGTATTAGCTTGGGCGAAGACGTTTAATTTCATTAAATATGACATGGAAAGAAACGCTGAGAATTGAGAGTTTGCTGAAACTAGACTACTGGCAGTCGCTCTCTAGATAATCGAGCGGGCGATAAATTCGGGTTCGGCTATAGCAAAGGCGAAGAGTGAGGGTCGGACACCTTTTTGAGACTTATATATTGTAATGTCGACACTTAGAATTTTATTTTCAATAAATTTTTAAGTGTAAAAAAGAAAATCTAAAATCCCCACTGAGGATTGAACCTGTGACCTCAGCTAGGTTTAGGCTTACATAGCCTACCCTATCACTGTACCACCTAGCTTCTCGGGTTGCTTAGTCCTAAATTTAACTACATAAACTGCTACCCCTAACATCAACTGAAAGCTAACCGGTTACTCCGTTATATAAGTCTCAATAAGGTGTCCGACCCTCACTCTACGCCTTTGATATAGCCAAACCGGATAAATTCACGCGATCAGCGATCGAGCGAGAAAACGAAGTTAATGCCGAACTTGTTTTCGTGATTAGCTCGCCCGCTCGACCGACTGGATCGAGGGACAGCAACCAGTCGAACTGTGACGTCACATATCATGCCACTGATCGCGCCACTGAAGTAACGTCACTCCCATTGGTCGTTATGTATCTTTGGCAACGATGCCCTCTCCGTTCGAATTACTTTCGCTCGCTCGCCGCTCGGATCGCCGATCGCGTATTCTCCCGCTCAACTATCCACAGAGGGACTGCTAGCAACAAAGTGCATGTCATTTTAGCAAAGAAAATAAGAAGCAAAGGACCGCGAACGAAAATCCCGGCCTGTTAAATCGATGACAATCGATCATCGGAAATCCAATCGATTAATCGATATCAATCGATAAAATTAGTTAATTGATATCGATTGATATCGGCCAATCGATTATCAATCGATAATCACAAAAAATGTCCCGAAAATTATCGATTTTATCGATTTTTGCGTGTTTTCTCGGAGTTTGTGTAACAAAATTCCGAACACAAAGTCTGGTCAAGACTGACGCCGCATTGCGAGCTGGAAGTTACCCTTGTGGAATCCGATGTCGTTGTGAAAGGGTACCAGGAGTGTTCATTTACTGTTGCAATTGGTGACAACTTCTCCGCAAGCAAGAAAAGGGGAGATCGTGCCAATGCTTTTAAGGTGACCGATGATCGCGGACAACTCAGTGATCACTTACATACAGAGGGATTTAGTAGCTCCGCTTTGGCGACTTCAAAAACGGTTTCAGTCTAAGTCTTGTTATGTTGTTAATTAATCGATTTTATTGGAAATCGATGGTCAATCGAATTATCACAAAAACATCCGTCATCGATTGATCATCGATTTCCAATATCAATCGATTAATTGGCATCGATTGATATCGATTGATATCGATTTTATCGATCATCGATTTTATCGATTTAACAGGCCGGGGAAAATGTACCTGGTGTACGTAGGGTCTGGAGAAGATCAAGTCAGCCAAAAATAGAGATAAAATCATAGTACAAAGCAAGGCTGATACTACGTAGAACTTTTAACGCGACAACGAAATGATGGAGCCCAAACTGAAATAAATGCAACCGTGGACAGCTGTTTCAACCTGGGGTCAATTTCATAAAACTTTTACACTTGTGATTTACAAGTGTAGCTATTGTTTTCAACCTCTGAAACAATGGTTACACTTGTAAATTACACTTGTAAAAGTTTTATTAAATTGACCCCTGGTTGGGTCTCGTAAGCACGGTGTCGCAGCAAAAAGATAGAAAAACTAGCGCAAACGCCAATTCTCTACCAAATCGCACGTGGTGATGGCTAGATCTTCTCCAGATCCTACGTACACCAGCAGCATTTTCGTTCGCGGTCCTTTGCTTCTTATTGCGTCGACGAAGGAGACGCTTCCTAATCTTGTCGGCTAGGCGGAACGAATCGAGAAAAGTGTCGGTACCAAATCTGCGCCATCTTGAAACGTCAAAATAGGATCCAGCATGCTTAGCGCGTCGTCTAGGCGGAACGAATCCAGAAAAGTGTTGGTACCAAATCTGCGCCATCTTGATTAATCCTTGCGGATATCACACCAAGTACTAAGGCGTATCATTTCAGAATCGGAGAAATATAAACCGAAATGAAATCAAGACAAATATACTATTTATGTCGGAAAAATCTGAGACCTTTCGGAGTACACAGCACGGCAGAATTGAAGAATTTTGCCCGATTCCACGGTGGTAGCGTGAATTTGTTTGACGTCAGCCCGACATTTTTGCCTGCGTGACATATCTCGTGACATAGCCCCTTTCAACATTGGCTGAAACTGAGGTACTACGTAGGTCAAGACGAGGTGCCACGGTATAAGGAGACGCACTATAATCTATGATTCCTACTAGTTTACTTGTTATATTTTGGGACCGTAGGTCTTTTCAGATCCGATATGCTGTATATATTTTTTTACATGGTATATTGGCCATGTATTCGCTGATGGATGGTTCAGTCTATCCCTCGGGGTCTATCCTCACTTTCTTTATCGCGACAACGACATGATATTTCAAATTCTTTGCCTGTTACTCATGGTCACGCGCCGCTGTGACGTGGGACAATTGGCAAACTTTTGAATCCGAGCTCATCTGTAGCCATCGCCACGTGCGTTTTGGTAGAGAATTGGCGTTCGTGCTAGTTGTTCTATCTTTTTGCTGCTACACCGTGCTGACGAGACCCAACCAGGTCGAAACAGCTGTCCACGGTTGCTTTTTTGGCTTTCAGTTTGAGCTCCATCATGTCATTGTCGCATTAAAAGTTCTACGTAGTATCGGCCTTGCTTTGCACTATGATTTTAGCGTGTTACTCATGGTCACGCGCCGCTGTGACGTGGATCAATTGGCAAACTTTTGAATTCGAGCTCATCTGTAGCCATCACTGACCACGTGCGTTTTGGTAGAGAATCGGCGTTCGCGCTAGTTTTTTATCTTTTTGCTGCGACACCGTGCTGACGAGACCCAACTAGGTCGAAACAGCTGTCCACAGTTGCATTTTGGCTTTCAGTTTGGGCTCCATCATGTCGTTGTCACGTTAAAAGTTCTACGTGGTATCGGCCTTGCTTTGTACTGTGATTTTAGCGGTTGTGGTCTGGAAATGAGTACAAAATTGGACAATTGGTCTGAAAATGGGTTCGTTTTGCCTTCTATTATGAAATGGGTACCGGCCAATTCTAAACACCTTTAAAAATAAAAACATTAAGAGTAACTTGGTTTTTTTTTTGACAGCTAATAAAAAACATTTTTACTGACAGTAGCGTTCTGATAAGAATCAATAAATAATGTCAATGAAAAATATGAAGAAATGTCCATTAGAGCGGTTTTCATTTGGATGTCGTAAAACCAAAACCAAAGCAATTACTCTGGCCAATCACAGCAGGCACAGACACTCCAATGAACCAATCAGAGTCAATCAGAACCAGTGAACCAATCAGAACTCGAAGCAAATCCATGTAGCCGGCGCCAAGCGCGGGAAAACGCGTGTGAGTAAGCCACGATTGGTTTTGGTTTTACTTCTGATTGGTTGATAAAGTGGCGCGAGATTTTTAAGCCAATCACAAAGCGGGGCAATGCAATTCAAAACCGCTTTATAATTAGTAAAAGAGAACTGAGCGTATTAAATTCAAGATCCTGCTGCTCACCTTCAAGGCTCTACACCAACAAACTCCTACCTACATTCAAGACTTGGTAACTCGCTTTTCACCGCCCAGAACTCTCCGGTCATCCAGCTCACTACGCCTGAATCCTGTCATCTTTAATATGAAATCCTATGGGTCCAGAGCCTTTGCTGTTGCTGCTCCTAACCTATGGAACAGTCTACCTGATAACATCCGCTCATGTGATAATTTAAGTGTTTTTAAATCTCTCCTTAAGACATCTTTTTAAGAAAGCTTATTATTGTTAGTATAGCTATTTTTATCTTAATTTTAATTTATTTACTGTTTGATTATTTATTTAATTTGGAATGTTGTGTAAAGCGCCTAGAGCAAGATTAGATAGGCGCTATATAAATTATTACTATTATTATTATTATTATTATTATTATTATTATTATTATTATTATTATTATTAACTGAACAAGAATATTTCTTTTTCAGGAATTCTCCAAGGCATATTCTGGGGCTTTGGAAATGGTGGCGGTACTATGGTCAGTGGAGTTCTAATTGAAGTATACGGAGTTATTAACACAATGCGCGCCTTTGCGATCGCGGGGACAGTAGTTTTAGCTATTCTTGTCTTTTCACAATACGCAGCAAGCCTGCTGGAACAAAGAGACAACAATAGAGAAGAGTATCACATGGTATCGGACAGTGAAGACTCCAAAAGTGAAGTTACAAGTGAAGGAGGGGATGCAGTATCAGAAATGAAAGAATAATATTCCGTTATCATGAGTTTAACACAAATGACTTCTGACACAAATAACGTTACGAAACAATATTGGGACCATGATTAATTTAAAACAAGAGTGTGAACAAGGGGGACGTAGAACACGGGGAATGTAGAACGCCACCCCACTATTTCAACATATGGGATGATGACCATTAAATGGATCCATTTTCTTCCCTCAGATGGGGATTTCGATCCTCATTTTTTGCGGGCGCTTTTCGTCATTTTCACGTTATAAAATACTCTAAGATTCATGGAGTATTTTGTAAAAGGGAGAACGCCCTTGATGAGCTTGCCACCGCTGGAGAATGAGGCTATATACTACATGTTAGTACACCATATAGTCACCCTATATAGGATAGAAATATTCATTCTATATATGGCGACAAAATGATGTGCAAGCAAGGAGTACATACCAGGCCCCGGTTGTCATCAAAAGGTGGATAGCGCTATCCACCGGATAAATCACTATCCAGTGGATAACACAAAGGATTTTGTTAAGACTTATCCACTGGATAGTGATTTATCCGATGGATAGCGCTATCCACCTTTTGAACAACTGGGGCCAGAATAAGACTATCTCGTCTTCAGAGCTTCACGGCGTTTTCTAAACGAAGGTCTCGCTGTGCGAGATGCTTGCGCATAATTGTTGGAGAAACTGGTCTTTATTGTCAGTTGATATAAATTCCGATGAATCACATTTCGGCGTTTAGTACATGCGTGTGTGGTTGGTTCGAGGCAGGAAAAGTTTTATGAGACTGGGGCTCAAACTGAGCATATTATAAATAATAATACACTTAAGGGACAACATCGTCAAAGCCAACCAACCAAATTAAACCGACATGTCATTTTACTACAAATGTTATATTTTTGTCGGCCAAGCGGCTTCTTCCACAATCATCGAAAATGAATTGAGTGTTAAATATGGTGTAATATATATTTTTGTGACAGATTATTGTCAATATTTTTCATTCTGACCAAGAGGAAACTCTTGGTTAGAGACAATTTTATACGAAAGTAAGATTTGGAAATCAGTATGAACGAAAAATTATTCAGGCGAAGCAACATGGAAACTAAAAGGCAAAAAGGGGATTATTCGTTATTATTCAGGCCCAACATTCGTCAACAAAAGTTGGACGGATGTTGATGGGCAAATGTTGGAACCAAAATAAAAGTAGTGTGGAGGCTGTTCAAACGGTTCCATCATCGGCCCAACACTGGTCTAACATTGGCCCAACAATCTGACCAGTGTTCAAAGGGCTTTAACACGATCCAATGTTTGTGGCCTGCTCGCAGACGTCTCCCATTTTCTTGCTTCACGCGGGAAGCAGGGAAATCGGAGACGGCTGCACGCACGCTAACATTTTCGAGAACAAAGGAAATATATTGGAGCGATGTTGGATGAAAGTTTACACCAATATTTAAATTTGTTGAAACACGCTTCCAACACTGCTTCCAACATTTTTCGACACTTCCAACAATGCTGGCGGCCTGTTCAAACGGTCCCATCATTTTGTTCCACAACTGATATATGAACCGTTTAAACAGGCCTTTAGCTAACATATAGAGTAGCCTAAACTGAAATGAAGCGATACCGTTGAGTACTGCAAATGTTGTAAATAGATCTATTTTTGGAATTGCACATAAAAATGCTCGTGTCATGTTTTGTATTCTGTTTTTGCTGTGTTGAGATAGTGTTCTTGATCTGAGCAACCGTTTTAATTTTGATTCCACAAATTGTAACCGTTTTCACGGGTAGAAACCGTTTGTAATTAAGTAAAGTCGAACCCTTGAACGGCCCTGTATTGAGCGGCCACCCTCAATTAAGCGGCAGGTACAAAAGTCGGACCGGATCAATTTGGATCAGTCAGTCCGGGTCAGATCAACTCGGATCGACTCGGACTAGGCTAAACTTAAAAACAATCGACTCGGACTAAACTAAAATAAAAATTACAGCATGCAACTAACAAACTCTCATAAAAGGTGACAGGCCTAGCACCAATTCTGCTCGTCGCTACAAGTATTTTAACCATAGGTTTACCACAGACGTGCCCGAGAGATTTCTCCTTTTTGATCAAAGTTAAGATAAAAGTTCTCAATATTGTCGATTCTTTGATCTTAAGGAAAAATCTCTAGCTGTGATATACTGACAGGAGGAATTTACGCTTTCCAGAGCCGTTTAGAATGTTTAGTTATGCCGTCGTTTGTTTGCTAGCTCTTGGCTTAACAATACGCCTTATTCATAAATGGTGACCGATTCATAATTCTTTTATATATATGTTAATTAGCCTCACTGGCCTCATTTAAGAGTATAAGTTCTTTTGAATTTTGCGTATGCTATTAACGAGGCCAGTGAGGCTAATTAAAATAAATACAAAAGAATAATAAATCGGCCGCCATTCAGTATGAATAAATTAAATGTGTCACAAGATCAGTAGTAGCTGCTTAAGTATGAATTTCTATTAATAGTCGCTGCTTAGGTTCAGTTCATTTCTCAGTCCGTGATTTAATGTGAACCCTAGTCTGCGGTTTGCATAACTTGCGAGATAGTGTTTCTTCATCACGCTATATTGGAATAGTGGCATCTTACACTGAATTGTTTTTAGCTCTTCAAGAGTTTATTCTTCGTTTAAGTTGACGTGTTTTCTCGGAGCTGGACAGTACCTCCATTGGTAGACTATGGTGTCATTGCATTCGGCTTGAAATATTTGAATCTCCAGCATGGTAGCTGTTTTGTTATTCTCACAGATGCAAGTGGTTACTAAGACTAGAGTTTCGGTTATTTCGTGAACCTCATGAGTTGCTCATATGTAGAAAGGTCTTGGGAGGACCTGGCATTAGAAAAAAATGGAGACCAACACCGAGTATCTTTTTCTATCTGTTACATGTTGTGATTTTTATCCGAGTGATTGTTTTTAATTTTAGCCTAGTCCGAGTTGATCCGAGTTGATTCGACCTGGACTGAAAGATCTCAGTTAACCCGGTCCGATCCGGTTTTAATTCTGATTGGTCGAGAAAGTGGCGCGAGATATTTTTCACACGTAGTAATATAAAACCAGAGCAATCACGAAATTACTTACTTTTTCGACACTTACAGGGGCGGATCCAGGATTTTGAAATGGGGGTGAAATTTTAATCAAAAAAGATATCAGAGAAATAAAATATTATTTACTTGAGAAATACTCTAAAAAAAAGAAAGAAAGGGTCTCAGAAAAGGGGGGTGAAAATTCACCCATTTCACCCCCCCCCCCCCCCCCCCCCACCCGGATCCGCCCCTGCACTTAGTTTTAAACCGCTCTATTTTGCCGTATAAGGTTGTTCAAATTTTAATTATTTGGAAGAAACCCAACGTCTAAGGTCGAACAGTACTTTTGTGTGGTGCTGTTTACGTTGTACATAGCCTGCGCAGCAAGCGTTCCCGTACGGTACGAACGAATTTTTCCGCATTCTGGCCGCGCGAAAATTGGGGCGAGAGCAAAACGCTGTGCAAAGTAGTTCTAACTTTTAAATCTTTCGATGGAGTTCTTAACGGTCTGGCGATTCAAATAAACGCTATTGGGCAGTACTTTTGTGTGGTGCTGTTTATTATGCTGTGCAAGGTGGTTCTAACTTTTGAGTCTGTGGATGAAATCCTAAAGTGTGATCATTCAAATGAAAGCTACTGAGCAGTACTTTCCTGTGGTGCTGTTTATTATGCTATGCAAGGTGGTTCTTACTTTTAAATCTTTGGATGGAACCCTCAACTCTCGCTTCGCTCGTAATTCCTCACTCTGTTTTGACAATGCCATGACGTCAAACGTTGTTTATCAGAGGACATTGTGGCCATAACCGTAAAATTTCCCGCATGCTCATTGGCCAAGAACAATTGTACAAAAGAGTACGGTGATATGACGTCATTGATCCTGGTACCCGCGTCAAGTGGGAAAAATTTGAATTTTCTGTCCATTTCCGCCGTTTCTAATCAAGATTCCATTCGCCATTGGTAAAAGATCTACGCCATCGAAAGCTCAGAAATCAGGGATGGTTGTGGACACGAGGGCTTCAGTAACCTGAAATCCTAGAATTTCATTCACTAAACTTTCATCACCGCTCACAGAACGGGGGGTGATAACTCGAACAAACTCTGTCTGAGCAATATACTGTGTGGAACTGAAAGTTGTCCCGAAAATTTGGAATATCTTCCCGATTTTGTCGGAGACATTCACGAAAAAATTTCAAACTTCCCGAAATTTTAACAACATTGTCTCATGTTTCCCCGAAAATTTTTCGAGTCTCCCGATTCCCGGCAAAATCTTCAGATTCCCGGAAGAATTTTGTTTTTCTCCCGAAACAGGCCTTCTTAGAGTTGTCACCCCCCGTCACAGAGGAAACTATTTGAAAGTTTACTTTAAATAACTGTATTGCCCAAATTATCAATGATCTTCAATGCGCTCGATGCCTTTTTTTCAAGTTTATTTCTCTGGAATTTGAGGCCAAATTGAACACGATGGTTCCAAGTAAAATGTTTCTCAGTCATGGTAAAAAACAAATAGATTTTAGTTCTCCATTATATGCCCTCTGATTAACAACGGTTTGACGCCATAGCATGGTCAAAACAGTTGCGGAATTGCTCACTTTGTTTTCACCATGCTATTACGTCAAACTGTTGCTTATCAGAGGATATATTAAAATCTATTTGTTGAACAAAACGTCTTTCCAGGCTCCATTTCCAGGCTCCATTCTCCATTCCTCAGAGCTGCTTGGTCCTCTTAGCCGCCGGAGACTGGGCATCGTTGATCATCGTACTCGTGCCGACACTCGTGCTCAGGGCCGAGTTGTTCGAAGGACGATTAGCGCTAATCCAGGGTTAATTACCATGACAACAGACAGACAGATACCTTTATGACAGTTAATCCAGGATTAGTGCTAATCAGGCTTCAAACAACTCGGCCCAGGTGACTAGCAGGGTCAGGTGGGGACGACAATGTCAAGGAATCAATGTGTGTTTGAAAACGAATTATTTGGGGTTATTATGATCTCCTATCCTCCCCAAGATGAAGGCCTAAAAGAATACTAAGTATACCTTGTTTGTTCAATTTCCTTGTACATTTTCACATAATTTATAAACCAGATCAACACAATTTAAAATGCAGCATTTTAATCTATATTTGACTACAAAATACAATACACCTAGCTTCTCTGCATTTTAACATTGCTTTGAATGTTTTACGGGGGCATAGCTAGGGGGTCCTGCGGTGCCTGTGACCCCCCTCCCACTTCCTCCCCCCCCATTTGTGAGATAATTTTAGTAAAACACAACGTGGATGTCAACATGACAATCTGGTAAGTACCCTGGGTGTAACACAGTGTGACCCCCCCCCCCCCCCTTTGAAAAAATCCTAGCTATGCCCCTGTTTTACCTTGTGTATAACTGGACATGCTCTTAGCAGCCCAATTTTTATTTGCTATAACTTTACAGGCATGTTGAACACACTAATATTAACAAAATAATGAGGGTGCCTGTTAAGATAAGTTCCAACAAATGTTATGGCATCAAGAAAGCTGCATCAGCAAAGTGAAATGAGAACAAACGACAATAAGACTAAAATTTTGAACTTGCAGTGTGGTAGTGCACAAAACTTTGACAGCCACACAGGAACCTCGCAAAATGACAAGGTTTGAAATTCAGACAAAAGAAATGTACACCCCCTAACAGGGCCTATAAATAAAGTCAACTCCATCTATAATGAACCACTACCATGGACATTTTGGAGACCATGGGTGGGTGTCAATAATAGTGGGAGTTATGTTCAGGAAATCCTATCTACTTGCACTTCAACTATTGTCTCAAGTAAGGAACAGTACTCTACAGTAGCACAGTAAAACAGCATAAAATTACAGGACCAGGAATGAAACCTGTTTTGAAATTAACAACTAATGTGAACAATGAAATTGTCAACATGACTTTTGGAAATGAAACTGTTTTGGTGCTGATGTAAACACATACATAAAGGTGATAAAGGCATAAAGGTGATAAAGCCAAGTCAAACCATTCACCAACAGGAATAAATTCAAGTACAGCAAAAACTTTCATAAATATAGATCTCAGGGCGGAATTCTTTCCAAGTCATTGTTTTGTATAGTGGAATGCAGCAAAACAGTAAAGTTAACAGACAAGGTAAAGGTGTTCATACTACTCTTTGTAATGTTTCAAGGTTCTGGCTGATGGATCAGTGGCATTAGTCCACTTGGGCATCCACACATATGGAATGAAATGGCTCTGGTCAGGAAAAAACTCTTCAAATATCTGCCTGTAGTAGAAGGCTTCTTTGGTCTTGGGAGTGTTGTAAGGGTACAGTTCAGCCGCCTGAGTCATTGCTTCATCAGGAATTTGGTTCTGGATGTAGTTCTGCAAGAGCTCATACCATGACTGGCCAGGTTTGGTAGATGACACACCATCAGAGAATGCCTCCTTTGCGCGCCACAAAATCTCCTGGGGCAATGCATCCGTGTCATCAAACGAAGCTCGCAGGAGCCACTTCTCAATGCCATCTTTTGGCTGACGGATCTTTGGATCAAGGGACAGAAAGTAGGATGTGAAATGGACATCCAGGAAGGGCACTCGAATTTCCAGCCCATGAGCTGCCGTGGAGCGATCACCACGCAGAACATCATAAAGGTAAAGATCTTTGAGCAGTCTCCTGGATTCTTCATCAGCTTCCTCAGCACTTGGAGCCTTGTGGAAGTAGATATATCCTTGACACAGCTCATCAGAACCTTCCCCAGAGTAAATGACTACAGTGTCTGTTTCTTTACTGATGTACTTGCTCACAAGGTACATTCCCACCGAGGCTCGGATCGTTGTGATGTCCCAAGTCTCCAAGGAATAGATAACATCACGTAATGCTTGAATTCCTTCCTCAGCTGTAAAGATGACTTCATGGTGTTCACTACCTGTAAGAAAAATATTTGCAAGAAATTAACCCTTTCACTCCCGGAGTCAATTATGAAGACATGTAGTATAGTTCTAACTTTTGAGTCTGTGGACAAAACCCTGTGGTGTGACCATTCAAATGAAACCTCTTCAGCAGTACTTTTACATGGTACCATTTGTTCTAACTTTTGAGTCTGTGGACGAAATCCTATGGTGTGACCATTCAAATGAAACCTCTTCAGCAGTACTTTTGCATGGTACCATTTGTTCTAACTTTTGAGTCTGTTGACGAAATCCTATGGTGTGACCATTCAAATGAAATCTCTTTGGAAGAACTTTTGCATGGTACTGTTTGTTTGTCAGTATTTGACAAAACAAAATTTGAGATTTTTCTTGAATTTTGATTTGGGACCAAACTCTAAGGGAGTTCAAACATCAACAAAAGCCTAGTTCTCATATGGGTGGGATGGGGAATACTGGGCAAATAGAGGCTACCTACGGTGTGTTCCTAATCTGACATCCAACCTTATTTGCATGTGAAGTGTGTGTACGCTATGTAATTTCCATTTAGTTAAATTTGTATGCTGCTTAAAATGATAGGTGTTATCCCTAAGGTTACTGCTCCAGCATATGGAACAGGCGTCATAAGCTATCCCAGGTCAGTTGTGTTTAATTTTGTGACTTGTCGTGGCTGATGATTGTTATTCTTGCTCACACTCCACTATATCGGAGAGAATAAAGAGATTATTCGTTGCTTAGACAACAATGAGACAGAAAGCATGCAGTGTCCACATCTGTCAAAATGGGTGATTGAAAAGTTTAACTTACCAATATGTTTTGCCACTTTCTGAGCTGCTGCGACATCTGTACTTCCTTCCATTCCAATTGAGAAGGTCTGAATAGGGTAGTCAATCCCACATTCCTTTGCAAGCTTGGTTAGATAGGATGCCACTAAACTGGAATCCAGGCCTCCTGAAAGCAGACAGCCAATCCTACGGTCTGCCATCAGGCGCTTGCGTACTGCTTCAGTGAACAACTTTCTGATGTTTTCCATGACATCTGGTGAGTCTGGCTTCACACTGGTTTCAAACACTGGAGACTTTCCTATCTCTGTGTAGGGCTTTTGCTCAATAAATGTAGTTTGTCCTTCAGGTGACAAGCTATATGATGCATACTGGCCAGGAGGAAATGGTTTCACAACTATTTTATCTCCATTTTTTTCAAAGTTTTCAATGAAAGGAATAAGAGCCTTTGCTTCTGAGCTTAGAGCCAAAATTCCTGTGTTCTTCCCCTCAACAGACAAGGTAAACATTGGACGAATGCCAAAAGTGTCTCTACCAATGTGCACTTGTTTATTCTTGGTATCAATGACACAAAATGCAAAAACACCGTCCAACATTTGAGCCATCTTTTCAGCTCCAAACTTGTTGTAAAGATGAAGGATGACTTCACCGTCGCATCTTGTGAAATAGTCGAAATCAAACTGCTTTCCCACTTCCTTGTGGTTGTATATCTCCCCATTGTAGATGAGGTACAGATGCGGCAAGGCCTTGATTCTCATTGGCTGCATGCCGTAGAGATCATCTACAATGGCAAGCCGGTGAAAGGCAACACAGCAGTTTTGAAAGTGAGGAATTGTCTCCATGCGAAAGACATCAGGTCCCCTTTGTGATATTTTCATGGCATAGCAGGCATACTTAGAGTAGTGTGGGATACCAAATATAGCCCAGATGCCACACATGTTGACCCGTCACTTTTGATCTGAAATAAAATTAAAAATAGTAAATCTCTCAGAATTTTTTCTTTGTTCCACACATGTGGCTTGATGAACATTTCATCTTTCTCATTTCATTATTGAGTTTAGCATTTATCATCTTTATTTATTTATTCTTTATCATATCTTAACTGCACAGGGTAATAGGTCCATGATAACCATCACGTCACCAAATGAAGAAACCATAACAAGGGAAAATGTTTCTTAGACCTAACGAGGGAAAACCTGTTTTGAAACAGCTTTTCCATTGTTAGGTCTAAGAAACATTTTCTCTCGTTATGTTTTCTTCATTTGGTGACGTGACGGTTATCATGGACCTATTACCCTTCACAGACGCTTTTCGGGCCCCAGGAATGCAGAAAATGGCACTTTTAGAGGGTAAAGCCCAAAAAAATTTCCGGACCCCGTAGATACCGCTCGATTCATGCCTTGGGCATGAAAAAAATTCCCCCCTCAGAAAAAACTCCCTATTTTCAATCTCCAGAGGTTGGCATCTCTGTGTTGGGAAATCAGATTTTTTTCTTTCTTCTGCGCTCGCAACATCAGATGAACATTAAATCTCTCTCATTTCATTTTCGAGCTTAACATTTACCATCTTTCTTTACTTATCAAAGGAAGACTACAAGTCTAGTGTAAGGGTTTCTTTCTTCCCTCCATTCTCTATTTTCGAATTGCCCATAACACACTTGTAAATGCTCTTGGGAGGACTGCATATTTCCAAGAGCATTTCAAAACAATAGTTTATGCAAAATTTTGGGGGTAAACAAAGTCTATTATGGGCAATTCGAAAATAGAGAATTGTAAGCATTGTAACTTGAAACAAGTAAAGATTCATTTATTCATTCATTGGCCGAATTCATATTAGAGACGGAAAACCGTCTTGGACGGGAAAATCGTCTACAGACGGAAAACTCGTCTGATATGAATCCCGTGAAGGACGAGTTTCCCCGTCTCAAATTTATCCGTCTATTTTTCCATCTAGAAAAATAAGACGGGAAACTCGTCTTAGACGGAAAACTGTCTTAAATTCATATTAGACGCGAAAATCACGACGACTTTTTTGCGCTATGCGCTTGCATGCGCTAGGAAAAGACTGGAACTAGAAAGACAGCAACTGTTTCTGAGTAAAAAAAATGGCGCCCAAGAAGAAGGTCACTGAGCAGCAGTCTCATGAAGACGATTTACCGTCCTTAAATTCATATCAGACGGTATTCTGTCTGATGGGATTCCGTCTGTGGCGAGTTTCCCGTCTTCTAATATGAATTCAGCCATTGTGTATGACTTGTGTGTGTATGTATGTCAGCCGAAGTCACGAAATCAATATGATATATAAAATTGGATTAAAAGACAGAATTGAAGTCGTCAAGCCATGGACAACTAATCGTCTCTAAAATATTGGTAAATTTGAAGGTGAACGATTTCTCTCTCTAATCCTATCACAAATTGGGCCATTCTGATTCACTCTCGTAAACAGCTGTCGTGACATGGGATGATCGCTGTGGGAGATCTCAAAACAAATAATATCTCTATGATTTTTCACTAGACCTCACTTAGTCTTGTATTTGTACGCTATTCAGACTTGTAAAAGAGAAAGAATCCTGACCCATTACACTCCAATAGTATTTTCTTATGTAGAGTTTGTTTATTCAATATTAAAGTTTAGCTTACATGGATTAAAATTTACTAGCAGAGAAAAACCGAGTATAGAGTCGTAAGGGAACCTAAAACTACATTATTAGAAGTGAGATTTCGACAACTTCGTAACTTTATAGATCGAAATTTCTACTGGAGATGGGATGAATTGAAGTTGTATGTTTTGTACACGTGGCTAAACGGATGAACATTTTAAAGACATAAAAGATAGATATTAAACGAGTGTGAAACAAAACCATGGAGACATCGAAGCTTTCAACACCTTTCTAAGAGAAAGAAGCTAGAGTTCGTCTACAAATTCTACCGTTTAGATGTAAAAATTTAAGAACTTACCAAATCGACTTTAACACAACACCAAAGGCCGGCAGCGAATGCTTCTTTGTATTTTTCGAAGCGGAAATCGGAAATTTTGGTCTGATGCAATACTGTCCATGCTGTCCACGTGAAAGCAAAAAAAGCATGGCAGAATGTGATTGGTCAAAAAATAAATCGGTATTATCGGTATGCGAGGTACTTTTTGCGGGACTTTTTGTGACAGTCGAGCAGTGTACATCAAGCAGTTTATTTTATCTGATTAATTTATTGTTATTCTTCGAATATAGACAAGAGAAAATGACGTTTTCTCTTAATAAAAACAATTTCTTGTTGAAACTATGAGGTTTTCGGCACAGTACGCAGAGTCGAAGAGAGAGAAGTCACGTAATCCACAAGCTTAGGCGTGACGGGCTATTGAGAGGGGAAAAAAGCGCGGAAGAAAATCCGATCGCATTGTGATTATTCTCTTGTAAGAGCCTGGTCGCACTGGGGGAATTCTGATCAAATATGTCTTTCTTTGAGATAAAAGGCTGTCATCACATCAAGTTTCCTAATGCGACCGGTTCGCAAACTTAAAAAAAAAAAATAGGAAATTCCGGCTAAACTTCAAAGACGCCGTGGTGTATGGGTGGGGCAGG
This sequence comes from Cladopsammia gracilis, assembly GCA_022457155.1. Classification (NCBI taxonomy): domain Eukaryota; kingdom Metazoa; phylum Cnidaria; class Anthozoa; order Scleractinia; family Dendrophylliidae; genus Cladopsammia; species Cladopsammia gracilis. The sequence continues at coordinate 2,036,631 of JAJGOT010000073.1, forward strand.
CCGATTTTGAAAAAAAAAATTGTTTTTGCCATTACGCGTATGTTTTCGACAGCATGGACGGACAGTGCGACCTTAAAACGTTCTCAAATTTTTGCAAGGGCTAATTTTTGTTTTTCACTGTAGTGCGACCATCTGCTGAAGTATATAGAAGATAGCATTTCTGGCGTGTCTAAAGCTCAAAAATCCCCCCCCCCCCCCCCCCCCGATTCTTATTTCCGTTCAAGTCCAGTTGCGACCTTTATCAGGAAAATCATATTCTTATTTTTAGGAAAATGATCTGTTGTGTACCACAATAGGCGTATTTTGATATTTTAAAATTCTTACTTAGCGCCGAGGCTTAGTGAAATAAAAAAAAAACATCATATTATATTGAGGTTCAGGGATGAATAATTATTTCTTTTGTTTCTTCTCCTAAGCCTCGAAGTGAAGTAAGAATTTTAATATATCGAAATTGGCCTGTTGAATGACAAAAATGGCAGTTTTTATACTAGAGACGCATTATCCGTCCAGACGAATAATGCGTCTGTCATGTTATGCGTCTAGTGTAAAGACGGGACGAACAACTAGAGACGCATTATCCGTCTGGACGAACTTGGGCAAACATTTGTCAGTAGCCACGCAGCTCTTTAGAACCTCTAATTTCATTGGACACATTTGTATTTCGTCTGGTTATGCGTCTCTAGCGGATAAAGACGGGCACAAGACGCATTATCCGTCTGGACGAACTATCTTTCGTAGAGCGTCGTTCAAGACGCGTTTCGAAAGATAGTTCGTCTACACGGATAATGCGTCTTGTGCCCGTCTTTATACTAGAGACGCATAACCAGACGAACTACAAATGTTTGCCCAAGTTCGTCCAGACGGATAATACGTCTCAAGTTGTTCGTCCAGTCTTTAAACACACATGACAGACGCATCATTCATCAAGTATTGCCGCAACATGTTATATCATCTTAGTGAAGTACTTAGCCTGCGTAGCTGGCGGGATTATTATACCGGGGTACTCGTCCCCATTCTTCTCGCGGCTCCGCCGCCAAATTCATCTCGATCTGGTCTGCCCCCCCCCCAAAAAAAACCGGCCAAAACAGTACACTTTGTTTGCCCCCCAAATTTTGCATAAACTATTGTTTTGAAATGCTCTTGGGAATATGCAGTCCTCCCAAGAGCATTTAAAAACAATAGTTTATGCAAATTTGGGGGGGGGCAAACAAAATTAATGGATAATATGAGGTTAATTTTAACATTTAATTTTATACAACACGAGTATCAGTTGTGCAGAACGGGGGGGGGGGGGGGGGGCAAGCTTATTTTTCTTGTTATTGCAGTGGTTCCAAAAAAAGTAGTTGAACCCTCTTGAAAAGTTAAAAAAATAATCGTTATGCTGGAACAATTCAAACAAACACGTTTAAACGAGCATTATACTGACCTTTTTTTGTGTAAGGCGAGCATAACACTGGAGAAATTGGAGCGTTATGTGTTAAGTATTACGCTGTGGGAAATTCAAAAACAAGCATAAAGGTACAGAAGCCGACCTGGAACAGGCTGGGCATTCGCAAGTGTCCTTTCTCTTCTCGAGATAGGAATGACATTTGAAGAGAATGTCATTTAAAGGGACGAGATGTTCATTGGAAATTTTTAAAGGAGCATCAGATGGTACCAGAAATCTCGTTTTGTGACGTCACTGGTTTCACTTTCCGCCTTGATTCTGGACTGCAAAAGCGCGAGTCCTCCAAAAAAAGGATTTGGTTTTATCGACTGAGTCGATAAGGTAAATTAGCCACCGTAAAAAGATTCGAGAAAGCTGACGTTTCGAGCGCTAGCCCTTCGTCGGAGTGAATCACTCCGACGAAGGGCTAGCGCTCGAAACTTCAGCTTTCTCGAATCTTTTTACGGTGGCTAATTTACCTTATCGACTCAGTCGATAAAACCAAATTCTTGTGCTTCACCCCCACCGACGCAGCACCACAGTTTCTCTAGAAACTAACCCCCTCCAAAAAAAGGATCTGGCGCGAGTGTGGATACGTAGAGTGAGACTGTGGAGAGGTTTTTTCCTCGCCTCACGCGCCCGCATGCGTTTTCCGCCTTGACTCCCCAACGTTACCTTCTTTCATTGCGAACTCCGACATGAACACGTAACTAAACAGGTAAAAAAACTTGCACGTCAAAAACGTTTCTTGTGATTTCAAGTTCTGTTTGGTCTGAAGAAAAGCACTTCTGATGATACCAAGCTTTTGGCCAATAGGACGGGACGGTGCATGCAATACATTGGTCTAACCTCTTAACTGACGGCCAACTTGAATGGATAGGTAGTTGGGATACGAGAAACATGGCCGTTGTGAAGAGGTGCTGTGGCTAAAAGTAGTCAGCCCTAACAAACCGAGTTTAAATAATGTTATCATCCCTATCAGGCCTTCACGTGGATGACCACGTAGAAATGGCGGTCCCGTCACTCATGGGGACGTAAAAGAACCACTGAGGACGTAACAAAACCCTGGCTGTGACCACCCTCAGTGTCACTTGTTCATGAGTGGGGTGGGTGAGATGAGATAAACAATGGACAGATAGCGGTTGCCTTTGGCACCTTTATAAGCTGACGTCCGATCTCATTCTCATAAGTGTATGTAAAGCGCCATGATATGATATATGATATGTGCGCTATATAAGTCTTTGTATTATTATTATTATTAAGTCTTTGTATTATTATCAGCAGTGGTCGTTGTAGCGGGGCGAAACTAGAGTTAATAGGCAAAATAACACACAGAGAGAGGTTCAAAATAATTTAATCTGGGCAAAAATATGGGCGTTTATAGTCCACTAATAATTCCAGATAAGTATCAAGGGAAGTAGTGTACAGTAGAGGTAGAAGTATCTAGGCCACCAGGTGTAGAGAGTCCCTCAGCCAGCTTTGGGTCACCGGTCACTTAAACTACACAGTAGTCATAAATACAGTCATTCATTCAATAATAATCCCACCCAAATACCCACAGTCGTTTTAAGTCTTTCTACACCATAATCCAAGACAAACCTTAAGTTAAAATAAAGACTATGCTTAGGGATAAACAATATCTTACTCCACGGAAAGAGATTCGCATATTTATAAGCAATCTAAAGATATAAAGTTCGGAATTGACAAGGGAAGATGAAAAAAAAATAGGAGTTCCTAGCCACGCCTCATTTTAATTTTTCAGGGGGCGTCATTTGCTACCATCGAAGCAAGTGGCGACACCTAAAATTGTCTGTGAGGGGAGTCTAGGGAACTCCAAAACCTCTTCGGATTTGGTCTACACACTGACAAGAGTTTAAATACATGACAATAATTTTCTCAAACTCAAACTAGAGTGAACTCTAATACCGTGCTAGGGTTGATTATAAGTTGTCAACTGCTGATCTATCGTTAAATCAATAAGCGCAAAAGAAAAAAAAATATGCTCCATTAGGAAGCAACCAGCAATGTAAAGCTAAGAAGCTGTCATATTCCAATCATCAGTTGGCACAAAAATAGTCACCACCCTTAGTTTTGGGGGGTGAAAAAGGCAACAAAGCATGCTTACTAAAATCTCACTTAAAAATTACAATGTTAGCACACAGATCCACTAAATGTTACATTAGTGCAAACAAAAAGAAAGTACCCCAGGAAAGCCTCAAGCAACTTAAATAGTGAAATTCTATCGGAGCAACACACTTGGTTTTAGCAATCCAAACCTATAAAATGGCTGAACTTGCTTGCCATTGCTAGAATTTGATCCCAGTTTGTACGCAACTTTTTATCGCACCTGCTCGGGATGCTGTACAGAGTATGAAGGCCTCTCCAAAGCCAGATTGCAATCAAAAAACGTTGAACTATGGAATTTGATACAGTGAACCCTGTAAGCCAGAAACCTTTGGGTCCAACCTTAACTGTCCACCAGAGAGGTGTCCACCTTACAGAGAGTTTAGCTACTGAAAAACAAGTGAAATTTGGCCAGTACCAGCCAATTATAAAATTTGCGATGTCTGTCCATCTTACAGGGGTGTAAGCAAGCATTCAGTGTACCAGAATTTGTCTGCACACACTGCAATCACAAAATATAAAACAAAAATAGTACTGTGACATTTGAATTTTAAAAAGACTGCTTGCAATAAAATTACAATCATTTTAACAATCACTGTCAACATCACTTCTTTTTTCACATGATTTCATACTTCACTGATTTGTCTTGATAAAATGCAATAATACACATAAAAATTATTACCGGCAAAACATTTCTCTCTCGTTACTTTGTCTCAACAAAATACATTTTTTCATGAAACGGTGGACTGCAATAACTGAATATGTTGCCAAACCAACCAGTGTCCAATAGAATTATCACAAAGGTGCTTAGTGCTTTGCTGGGATGGCAAATGCACGAGTCAAGTAGCAAGTACCAACAATACACCTGGCATGCCACAATACCAAAATAGAATTTTGAATACACATCTTCAGTGAATGGGTTCAACAGATACAAGAAGATAATTATGAGAATGATGCCGGTGAAGTTGGAAGTTAATTAACCAGATGGATGACAAGAACTTCATTTGTAACAGGGCATCCATACATGTATCCTAGAAAAATTTGTTTTTCAGCTGTAAGGAGCCTGCCTCCTTGGTGGTGGAGATTGACAACGAGCTATAGCATCGAGAATTTGCATCTGGGCACGCTGAAAACAACACACGTTTATTAGAATTTTGAATACCCTTTAAAAGCTGTAAGTGTTTTCATTGGCAAATATTACTTCTTTCAATCATTACAATAAGAATATTACAATAAAGACAAGAACATTACAGAAAGAACAAAGAAAAATTGAAAAATATGACACCATTAATATCAGTATTAATATCATTGAGTCAAGGGTGGTTTTCAATTGAGTGTCTTACTTTGGCTTGCCATTGCTATGCTTAAGAGGGGGGGGGGGGGGGGGGTCATTTATTTAAAGAGGGTAGTACTTAATAGCCAAAGGCTAATAAACTTGTGGCCCATGCTTTGTGATTGACTAAAAAATCTGGTGCCACTTTATCAACCAATAAAAAAAAAACAATCAGAGGTAAAACCAAAACCAATCATGACTTGTTCACCTGAGTTTTCCTGAACTTAACACCGGCGACATGGCTTGTACTTTGTGGAAGACTTAATTATATGCACGCAAAACTTCCCGGCACTTATTTAGGGTTAAAAACTCATTTTGAAATGGTTAGCTTTTGTTTACTGTTTTGGGTAGTGATATCCATAACAGTAAATAAAAGCTAACCATTTCAAAATGAGTTTTTAACCCTAATTAAGTGCCGGGAAGTTTTGCGTGCATATAATTAAGTCTTCCTGTTTTTGTTTCATGTCCTGATTGGTTCATCAAATTGTTTGCGCCTGTTGTGATTGGCCAGAGTGATTGTGATGGTTTTGATTTATGACACTCACTTTAAAACTGCTCATGAATACATCAAATGTTAATTCTTGTTTCCTTTTGTTGGCCTTTGAAATCTTTGACTTGGGAGATGGTGTCTCTCAAGAAGAGGAGTCTGAAGATCCCTATGTTACCACCCACCCCCCCCGCCCCCCCCCAAAAGAAACTCGGCTATTTACCTACCTAAATGGCTGAAAACACTGATATTGGCTTGCAGGGTCTTGAGAAGAACTCTGCCTAAATTCTTTTTTGTCTACATTTAAAAACTGAATTAACCGACAAGACAGCGCATCAACAGAATTACCAACCTGACCGCTGGCAAAGCTTTCTTCAATAAGTATTGTTGCCTCCTTGTTTTCAGCATTTTCATTATTTGCTAAGACTTTTATTCGAACGCCTGTTTGTTTTTGCAGTTCTTTGACCTTATGGGAGAAAAAAAAGAGCAACATTAAGCATCTAAAGATAAACCTATTCACTTTTTGCACAGAACAGAAACCATCACTTTGAAAATGTGAAACAGACAACATGACCTTGTGTACATCAGATGTCCAAGGACTGTGTCTTGGTAAATTGGTTAAGACCATGGTTTCATTAAACACTGTCTAAACTTTCTTTGTGGGCGGCACGGTGGTGTAGTGGTTAGCGCGTCGGACTTTCAACCTGAAGGTCGATGGTTCGAAGCCTGGTCTCTGCCGTTGTGTTGTTTCCTTAGACAAGAAACTTTGTTCCACATTGTCTCTCTCCACCCAGGTGTATAAATGGGTACTGGCGACAAAATGCTGGGGGTAACCCTGCGATGGACTAGCATCCCATCCAGGGGGGAGTAGCAATATTCCTAGTTGCTTCATGCTAACAGAAACCGGGTTAAGCTCCGGCCATGTGGGCCATTGTGGCTCGAGAGTGCGACTTTACCTTTTTACCTTTAAACTTTCTTTAAATAACTCACCCACAATGTCCTGCTTAGCAAGCAAAAAAGGGGATTGAATTGACTATGATGGTTATACTTACATTATGACCTTCTTTGCCAATAAATCTGCCTATTATGTTGGGCTGATCCTTGCTTCCGCCCTTCAGAGGTATGAAAATTTCCGTTTTCAGTTTTAGCTCACCAACATTTTCCCCCGAGTTTGTTTTATAGCCTTCTTCAGCAAGTTTACAATACACACAGTGTTGAGCCTGTAAAGAAAAGGCAATAGGACTGTTACAGTTTGCATAACTCAAAGCCTTAAATAACATTTTTAAAGTCTTTTTCCCCTTCTTGACTGGCCGTTACAAAATGGGCAACTGAAGCTGAAGGCTGGATCCAGCAGCGTTGCCAAAGTGACACCAAAGGTCCCTGGTTGAAATCCTGGACTTGGCATTCTAAGGTTGATCTTACAGTTATGGTAGTCCCCTTCTTACTCTGGCTACCATAAAGTTCCTTAAGTAGGGTATTACTCCAGCTTCCACAGTTTTCCTCCCCCACCCAATCATTTCTAATTTCAACAAATGAAAGTGCACTTACAAAGTACTGTTGATAAGGAGTGCCAATGATCTCAATATATCTCTCAGGAGCATCGCGGTCTTTAGGAAAGACATGGATTTTACTGGCACCACTAAACTTCTTTATGTGAGCAAGGTTTGATGCCTGTTTACCAATCAATGGACCAGCAAATTTGGATGGGAATGTAAGGTGAACTTTGACTGGCACCTAAAAAATAAAAGCAAACAATGCCAAAAATATAAAAAATTTTCAAGAAAAATCCCAAATTTTATTTTGTAAAAATATTGAAAAACAAATGCATTACAGAATCATGCCCATTAAAACATTTTGCCCCAAAATTGTGGTGTACCCATGATGCTTTGCACACTAACAGAGGACACCGCCAGTTTCGGTCTCCTTTGACTGATGTCACGAAATTCTCCAGAGTGTTTAGCACGAAATGAAAAAGAAGCAAATGACAATGTTATGGCAAGATCAAATAATCACTCGTCACTAGTGTTACCCATTCAACTTTAGTTACATCATCTCCCACTTTTACCAAAACCCTTAAGTCTTGAATCTATGTATTTTTATTCAACAGATGAATGATTTTAATGCATGTTGCAATATGTCTAAGGTTTCGAATTTCGCTTGACATGTTTTTGTCGGTATGCAAATTTATTACAATCCGACAAAACTTAACCAATCGCTCACATGAAAGTCTTGAATGCTATTTTACTCTTTGTATTTCTTTTTTGTCATTAACTTAAAATAATGACAATTTCATTCAACATTTACATTTTGAGAGGCAGATATGTGTTTCAAAGGTTTTAAGTCTCACTTCATTGGTTGTGTATGCAAATTATTCTGAACTCAATGGAGGCAAAAATAGTTGAGATGGCTTAATTAAATTCTTGTTATTAACTACTGGCATGAAGATTTAAATAATATTGTTCTTGGCTCAGTTTTATTAAAGATAATGCACTGTCTTGAAATACTTTACCCAAATACTGTTAAAAGTTTTCAATGCGTAAACATGTTTCATATTAATTAACCTTTGTCACCTTTTGCAGACAGAAGCAAATTGACACACCTGTCATATTTCTATGTTTTCTAATAGAGCCTTTTGGCAACAGAAATTCATTGCAAAACAATAAAATGTATTTCTGTTTAACAGAAAATTTTAAGAAAAGCACAGTCTTGTAGTGCAATGCAGTGGGAATCACTTTTGCAGTCACGCAACATGCTTCAGTGCGCTCTGACCAAATTATTATCCTTGCGAGAGTCCCATTGTTCTTCTGTTGTCTGCTGAATAACAGACTTATTGCACCTATTTTTGCCTAGAAATAATGCTATACACAAAGGAACATTTGATTGACAGCAAAAGTACTGCCAAAAAGGTTTTGTTTGAATGGTCATACTATAAGATTTCACCGACAGATACATAAGTTAGAACTACACTACATGTCTCCATAATTGACCCTGGGATTTGGGGTTTTCTTAGAATCATTAGTTCATAGACATAAGAAGCCCAGAGTTATGTTAAAAGACTCAGATAGATTGAGTATGCAATGTTATCAACAGATTAATTTTTTTGTTCTTTCTTTCCTTCCCCTCTTTTCAATGATGTACACTTTAAAAATAGCAAAAACATACATCACATCACACATACGGCTTTGTCTTTTGTGTTGAAAAAACAGGACCTACACAACCCCCAAAAATGTTTGCTGAAAGAAAATAACTTATTTGGAAACACATTCCTTATATAAGGACCCTAAGAACTAATTACACACAAAGAATTACCTGTGCTAGCATATAACCTTGAGAAACATTTCCAAATGCTCCTTGAAACCAGTTTGGTACGAAAGGATTGTTCTGCAATGATATTGCAACATTTACAGATGTAAATGACTGTTATCTACTGTCAATGTTGCTCACCCTTTACGGCTAACTAGGACTACAGAAATTTATTTTATACATTGTCGCTCATTCAAATCCAGGGCAGTTCACAAGGAAAATCATTCTAAGAGTAAGTGGGTTTGACGATTTAAACACAACCAGAACTACCAATGTTGTTGTTTTTCTAAAGAGCATGGCAGTGGAGTCCAAAAGTGTTGACATCACAAAAACTTAATTTGTGAAATTATGCAGTTTCATTAAAATTTGCCAATTTGGGAGTGAGATACATATTGGCCCTTTCATGCTCTGATGACTCCATACAAACCCTTGTAATTTTGCCACAGTTCTAAACAGTTGGAACCAAGGCAAATTTAGAAGGGTTTGTAAGGAGTCACAAGAGCATGGCAGCGGCAATATATCACCCCCAAATTGCAATAAGGTGCTAACTTTTTGGCAAACGGTCATATTTCATCATTCTTTTTCTGAATATCTAATCAAATCCCATAATTTCACAAATTGAAGTTTTTGTGACGCCACACTTTAGGACTCTATCAAAACAAAGAGAAATATCATGACAACATTCTTTTTTCTGTCCAGCAAAGAAAAATTATGTCGAACAACGTTAGGGCAAAACTAAATTCCACAAATCAGTTTGCTATGGACAAAGAATGATCACTTGATAAGTTTGAAGATGATAATCAAACATACAGTGTTTATTTCAAGTTAATCCTAAATAAAACCTGTCAGTTACCGACAGTTACCAACAGAAATGTTAGTAGCACTCACCGGTTGAGGATGATGAGAGTGCGCTCCCATTGGAGGCCAAGGACCCTGTTGGGGTTGCATGAAGAACTGCTGGGGGCTTGGACGTCGAGGCTGTAGAGCAAAATTTAGTACAGTCAAACATTAAATGTTAACTTAACCCTTTCACTCCCAGAGTCAATAATGGAGACATGTAGTGTAGTTCTAACTTTTCAGTCTGTGGATGAAATACCGTGGTGTGACCATTCAAATGAAACCTCTTTGGCAGTACTTTTGCATGGTGCAATTTGTTTCTCATTTTTTTGCAAAATGAAATTGGAATTTTTCTTGAATTTTGTTGTTTGGCACTCTCGGGAGTGAAAGAGTTAAGGGGTTATGTTTCAGTGCACATTACAAGCTGACAGATTGACAAATTCATAGCAGTATCCAAACCTCTCTCATGATCCTTTTGAGGCAGGCATAAGCTTTAGCACTGACCATACTTTCGGCTTCACTACATTTTGAAAGTGCTTCCTCCTCCAGGGAACTGAGCATAGTATCTTCATCTAATGTTAACTGTTCTGGTGGGAGTTGATATTGTACTGTTATCACTCTGTCCATTTGATTTAACGGGTTGTAGTCTTCCCTGTAAAACAAAAAATTGATAAACTTAATAAAGAGGGCTTTCAATAAGTTTACGATTAAACAACAAAAACTGAGTTGATGCAAATCAGGTTGTACCAGGATGCATCAACATTCAAAGAAAGTATGCAGCCAACTCAGATAAAATATGTTGCAGCTTAACAAGGTCTTTGGTGAAATTCGCTGCTCGCTCGACAATAAACCCAGTTTAACTAGTTGACAAGGTATGAAAACAGTGGTACACAAGAGAAGAATGAAAAGTGGCAGTGTCTAGTTTTAACAAATATAAAAAGAAACTTACTTTAATGCTCGAACTGAGGTAACATCTGTTGTATCAGTAATCTGTTTGAGATTGCAGTGACCTTTACCTTCAATAACAGATTTAAACAATAAAAGATTGTAAGCTTGACCAGTACATAAATTAAATAATGGAAATATCAACTTGAGATACATAATGTAGCATCACACAACAAGCATTGTTATATAGCTGCGGTTTTTCTCAATGCAACACATGTGTTCATTGGTTGATTTATGGTCACATGACGTCTAACAAACACTGTTTCCCGCCAAACATCCATGAGAGGGCAACAATTGCGAAAGCAGGCAACATTTTCACTGTTGCCTGCTAAGGCACGTGATCATACCATGACAAAAGATGGCATGGTTACGATGCAATTGATGTTTACATTGAGTGTTTGGCGCATTTTTCAAACTGTGCAGTGTTGTGTTTTTGTGTTGCTATATAACAAATCACTTAATGACTGATCCCTCAAGATTCTCAGGAAACAAAACTCACCGTTTCCCTCGGGACCAGTCATTAAGTGTTCAATATTTTATATTGACTGTTTACTTTACACAAGAAAATAATGCACAGTACAAGATGCTTACCGATCACTTGTCCAGCGATACTACTATGAACCAAAACACGCATCTGGACCACAGGGCTAAAACACAGATATCAAATTATCTTCATGAGTAACAACAGATTATCAATACTAAGTATCTAAGTATAAGAAGTTAAGTATCAGTTAACAATAGTCAATTTTTCCTAGGTATCAGCCCTTTGTAGCTGAGAGTCAAGTCACCTACTTTGCACAAAACAAATTTTCATTACAAGTTATAACTTAAGACAACAAGAAATGTATGTGTGACGAGCATACTGAAATTAACAAAATGGCCATGTTTAAGGCCACTTTATTTAGAGTAAGATTTTATAACAGTTATAGTTGGGAAAAGTTAAAAGGATTTGTATGGAAAAAGTTGCTAGATAGGAGTCATTAAAGGGCCACAACCCTGGCTGATATATTGTGTTTTCATGATATGGTCAAGGTTTGCTTTAAGCTTCCTTTACTGTCTTGAAATATGAAGGAGAAATTGCCAAAAGTGATGAAAGCAGAGAATGTTAACTAAAGAGACACAACAACAGTCAAAATTATACACAAATGGCAATTTTCATTTCTTAACCATCAGTCACAAAATCAAATTTGATAAACTGTAATCCACTTCCATCCTTGCAATCCTGCATTTTTATCTCCCAACTACTGCTTTTATTTTCCTCTATATGCAGTCTTTTTATCCAATAAGTTGTGTATTTGGTGGCATTTAGCGGTATAACATGGAAATATGGTTAGCAAAATTTTGTTACATTGGCGGGACAGTGTCCCTGTAAATCTCACTCTTGAATGCAAGGAACTTCAGCAACGAAACACAATTATGCACTTATTGACTGCGTGGGAGCGCCGGATGGGAAAACATTTGGCTCAAAGTCATGGCATACAGACCGATCGCAGCGAGGTCATGTGCCATGACTGAGAGCCAAATATTTTCCCGTCCAGCCCTCCCAATCAGTCAATAAGTATTTTATAATATGACTAGAAAGTACATGAATAATCGCGCAGTGCGAGGTCACTTGAACTCAAGCGGGGCCAGACGGCTTTTTCCAGACCGGCTCACGTCAACCTGTCGAGCCCCAATCACGTCACCTTGCGATTCTATTTTCTGTAGGATTGCGTCAACGGGGCTGTATGGTCACATTATAAAATACATTATTCACGTGAAGTGCATATCATGTCAAACTATTTTTATTTCCCATGCTAACCAAGAAGACAGCATTATCAGCTATATAACTTTCCAAGAAGCTCTCTCACATTGACTGTATTACTCATACCTTCTCTTTGCTGGATCAGTTTCGGAACGCATTGTTCTGTGAATGCTAAGGTTAGCCTCAGTGCACTGTGCTGGAGTCCCAACAATCTCTACAACCTAAACAGAAATCAAGTACCTTATTACAAAGACTGTTGCCATTGAATGTTTCTGTTGCTATCAAGCAAATGACTACAGCTATGTCAAGAAATTGTGGCAGTTAAACTTTACCAAAGGATCAAGACTAGACAATTTTAACTTACTTTTTCCATACTACAGATTGTTTTCACGTGACATCACGACAGATTCCCCGCCATATTGGTGTACCACTTTTGATTGCGTAATAGCATGCAAATGCAAGTCATATCTACAGTTGTCACATTTTAGAAATGAATACTTCGGGATGTGAAGCAAAGTCTGGGGAAAATCTTTTTTTGACTTGTTCTTTTCCTAGTTCGGAATATGCTAAGAAGTTGGAATCGCGGGTTAAAGTAGCGTTATATGGAGAAAATCTTGGCAATAATAGAATCTATTCCATGTTGAAATTTCTTTGAGCTGGACTGCTTGTCCCCTATTCAAACAGTTGAATCAACAGCATTTGCACCCACCAGCAGTCTGTATTTATAGTTAGAGTACTACAAAGCCAAATCATTGCTGCAAACAAGTTTGTTTAGTGAAGGTGAGACATTTCCAGCATATGAATGACTCAACACCTCGATTTTGATCAACACGAAAAGAGAAGGAACAGTATTGTCTGCTCATAATAAATTCCTAGGCTGTAAGGCTAGCCAAGCAGAATCCTGTTCAAATTATATGCATATGGCTAGTGTTCATTTGGAACTGACCACGAAGCATAGACAAAACTAAATGATAAACTCAGTCACGTACACAAGTTGTGTACATGCGAGTGGAGAATTTTTAAAGATCAGTTTGAAAGATAGACTACTGGGCAGCACTTGCGAACTATAAGCTGCAAAAGTTCTTTATTTCTTCTACATACTTCGTCTAACTATCATAGACTTCATCAGGGATAGAGTTGTAGGTCTGTATCGAAGCCATAAAAACGGAAATCGCACCAGCACAAACAAAAGCAGAATGTTTTGGTCAAATTTGTGTAAAAGAAAAGGCGAAACTGAAATATTTCAGTAGGGCAAGGCATGAAATACTCTTGGTGGCTTCAGTTTTAGCTTTTGGAGATTTGTTGTTGAACACAACAGCAGACATTTGCCCTCCAGGTTCATTTAGTTCACATTTCTTTACTGCAAATCGCACCAGCGCAAACAACAGCAGAATCTTTTGGTCAAATTTGTGTAAAAGAAAAGGCGAAACTATGAATATATCTGTCATGGCTTACACACTATCATTCAAAACCCATCTGTAAGAATTCCGCCGGACTAATAGCAGAAATCCATCGCGATCGCATAATTGATCACAGCACCCATAGGGCTGTGCTCTAGCAGTGCCCTGGGGCCTCAGGCTCCTTACTTTTATCTTCAGGCGACTAGAAAAACTTACTTTTGCATAAAGCTTAAGTGCCGGGCTCCCCAGATTTCATAGTTGGGAGCCTTTGGGCTCCCTGTGATTCTTGTAAGAGCACAGCCTTGACCCATATAATTAAGTGGACACAACTTGGGTTTGTTTACACTTTGGTACACCTCACCTATATGGTGGTGTAGCAACGGTTGTCAAGATTTTTGTCACGTGAGTGAAAACGATCTATTATTGGATAACAAAAAAGTAATTTGACAAAACACCCACCTTTTCAAATGGACTTTTGTCGTCTTTCTTGTGTACTGTGATACTAGAGAAGAAACATCAATGTTAAACATGGACAAGCAACACACGGTTAAGAAAAAAAGAAACTTAATTAAGGGCTGGGTGGTGTTATAAATTATTATTGCAAGTACCTCAATTGATTTACAAATGCAATCTACCTTATTTAGTCATAGGTGTGGCTAAACTGTCTACAATAGCAGGTGTCCATATTAAGTGGGTGTCCGTAAAACAGGGTGTGACTTAACTGGCTACCTTATCAATATGCACAATATTCTGTGATTGGACAATGACTTGACATTTCATGTTCAAACAGTGGTAAGTTTGGGGTGTGGCCAGTATAAAGATGCACCCTATTTGCAGGTACGTACTGTTTGAAGCGATTCCACAATACCAAATGCACTTATTTGTGAAGTTATTCAACAATGGTGAATAGCTTATTCTTGTGAAAATGTAAAAAAAAAAAAACAATACCGAAAAGAAAATACTGCTCAATATCTTTGACTTGAATGGTCAAACTTCAGTATTTCATCCACAAACTCATCAATTTTTACAACAAAAAAATGTGACTTCTGTTTGTCTATGGCAGTGAAAGGGTTCAAATAAGTTTCAAGCCCATGTTTGAAAGACATCAACAGCCAAGAATCATTAAAACATAGCAGTTCCTAGCTCGTTTTAGATACACTTACTCTGTTCCCGTTTTGTCTGTGAGATCTTTGATTTTCTTTCCCTCTTTTCCAATGATGGCACCAACCATGGTGGGTGGTACAAGAACCCTTACAATAAGACAACAAAATGAAAATGGGAACACAAGCAATTTTATGGAGTGGAATTCACTACCTTAAAGGGGTAATATGTCATGGAGATGTTGCTCTTTCTGGTCGAACCTCAACTACTTGGATCTTACACAAAAGGTTTTTTTTTAAAGCACCAAGAGTAAAATACCAAGTAATTCCAGTTCAAAGAGCGAACAAACCATAATCAGATTTATGTACTTTTTCCAAGACACAAGGGAAGAAATTCGCTTAATTTTTTCAAGTTGCAATACTTCTTACCAAGCCAATGACACTAATTTATAGTTTCAGTTCACTAGTATAGTGATATAGTTAACAAACCTGGAGCATTATTTTCAGGTTTCTGTTCATACAAATATGTTATTTTGGCTTTTAAATAATATAAAAAATAAATCACTTTATTTAGTGTCAACAGGTATTTAGCACACGAGTACTAATTGGGGACACTTTCCAGACCCAATTGGAATTTGGAAAGTGTTGGTTTTTGAGCAAAGGGGAAAACCGGAGTACCTGGAGAAAAACCGACCAGAGCAAGGAGAGAACTAACAACAAACTCAACCCACATATGGTGCCAAGGCCAGGAATTGGTGGAAGACAAGTGCTCTAACCACTAAACCACCCCTGCTCCCCAAATGATAACTTGGTTCACTTTCTATAGAGACATACATGTAGAAACATGTACAGTTGACCCCTGCAGAAGAGACATGAAGACAAGAACATGTACAGTTGACCCCTCCAATGCTTTAGAATTTCACTTCAATCCTTCTCTTCTGAGAATGAAAGCTCTCAAGATCTGATTGAAGTGTGTCACTTTAGTGCATCAGAGCTGAGTTGAGTATGTCATTTTTAGAGGTATTTCACCGGATGAAGATGAACATAATTGTGGGTTGCAAAAATAGTCATTTCACACCAAAATCAAGCTGTGTAAAATGGAGTAAACTTGGCAATTTCTACGGATTTGGATTTTTAGGATACAATTTAAGCAGTTCACACATAACTGTTATCTATTTTTTCCTTGAGGTAGGAGAGTCAGATGCTAACAAACCAAGAACAAATTAACCATTTTCTAAGACAAATGATGACATGTTTTAAAACAATTCAAGAACATTATAGTTACACGAGCACGAAAACATATCACCTAGCTACTTAATGGTAAAGCACACAAAGTTATGTTTATTGTGGAATAGAAACCAGAATATATAATGTCTCTAGCTGTGAATATAATTATATGTACCTGATATAGTAATCAGTTTCTCTTGGTTGCCTATTACGGGGTGTTCGTGGTTTTCCTGATCTTGATCCATTTCTTCTTCCATTTTCTGGTGATTGAGAGTTCCTGATATCTGGCAATTCATCTTCTCCTATGTAAGAAAACTAACAAATGTATTCCAATAAGTGAATTTGAACCTCAAAGAAACACACTGGCTTACCAGTTTAGCCAAGCCGTTGAAGCAATCTGACTACATGCTCACTAGGCTGATAATCTTGTAGTGCTTAGTAATATTGAGGTCACTAGCTTCTAAGTATACACAAATATCTAACCTAAA
The DNA here is from genome assembly GCA_022457155.1 of Cladopsammia gracilis. Classification (NCBI taxonomy): domain Eukaryota; kingdom Metazoa; phylum Cnidaria; class Anthozoa; order Scleractinia; family Dendrophylliidae; genus Cladopsammia; species Cladopsammia gracilis. The sequence goes on from JAJGOT010000073.1 coordinate 2,053,045, forward strand.
ACTTTAATTTCCATAATACATAGAACAAGAATAATTCTAAATAGATTCAAGAGCTTAGACAACAAATTTGGATATTCACAGTAAAGCAACATTGTCAGTCTAGGCAATTTTAACAGTAGATCCCACATATACATTTAAATATACAGCATGTATTTCACCTGAAGGTAAGATTTAAATGATTTTGATAGGACACTTTTGGCTAGAGAACTAAGAGGACTTCTTTTCCTTGTTTTTAAAGTCATGGCTAAACAATCACTTATTTGGCAGTGCTACTAGGATACCAAAAAGCCAACCAAAAATGTGCCAAGATAATTTTAGTAAGGCACACAGGCTTAATACTACCAACATATGGAAAAGGATATTTCTTTAAGTTAAAATAGTTAGTTGCATTTAGCATGAAGAAAACATGATAGCCAGTTTAGATAAAAAAAAAAAAAGCCAAGTAAACACCATGCATTACTTTGCCATGCAACAGTTTCATCTTGTATCACATTATTACATCTCTGAACTGCTTAACCACCACAACCCATTTACATTTCATTTTACGCAGTATGTTTCCAACTTACCCTAGCCATTGGCAGGAAATAAAATTTAAGATAAAAAGAAGTGTCACACACAGAATCACAGTCTCAATCAATTGTTAGTCCAGAGAGTGAAATTTTAACATGTGTCTTATTTTTGAGTAGTAAATATTTAATGCACCATTGTCAATTTGCTGTGAAGAATACTTCAATAATGTTACATGTAAACATGTAAACTAAAAGGATGCTTTAACTGACCCTGATCCTTTTCTGTACTTGTGTAATACAATGATGGTACAGGGGTATTTCTTAAATTACAACAGGCTGCTTTTTTACTTAAACCAATTCACAGATTTCAACAAAATGTTATGAATATTTTATGTTTTACAAAACAATTCAAGAAATTACTGAGCAAAAAGGAACAAATGAATGCCCTGTGTCTTAAAAATGCACTATTTGAAGACAGCTTATGAACATAAAACAGATTCTGATAAAACAGACAGAGAACAACATGTTTTTTTCAAATATATATATTTTTTGCTGGTTGTAAAGGAAAGTCAAACTTAAAACCAAGATCAGTTTTTAATGATCAGCAGTAGTACCAACCTTTTCAAATCAAGAGTGACAAAAACAACTTGATACCTTAGATTATTTCAAAATAACATTCACATCGGACAGACATTCTAAGTCATATTGACAATGCAATGCACTAGCTCATTTGGATTTGATTATTGCTTAAAACTTTTAAACCACCAACAGGTGGTTTATGGTGGTGATATTTTTGAAGGGGTGAAGAGCAAGTACCTATCAAAAATGGAATCACTGACCTTGACTTTGTAATTACAGACAGAAAAAAACAACAGATTTTATCAGCACTTAAAACGTGAAAAAATACATGTAGGCAAAGTGGCAAATGGCCTAAAACACTTCTGGTTCAATGAAAATAAACTTTAAAGTATATGATGTAAAATTTACTGGAAACTAGGACAAATCCAAAAACAATGAAATAATGGCATATCATTCACTCAAGAAATCTGAATTAGCAGGTCAATATCACTGAATCACTGATTTCATTTGGGAGACATCTTGAATAGACATGCAATATAGCAATGATCAAGTCACCTAGCTTCAAAGAAAGTTTAATGCTAGAATTTAATGATTATGACACAAGCACTAAAATGTAAACACAACAGAGATGATGAGACAGCAAATCAAATCTACAAATTGACTAATTACTCTATTATTAACCAAAATGATACAAAGGGTGTGAAGTAGAGAAGACATTAGAAATGAGATTGTCTTTTGCAGTGAGTTTTTTTACTTAAAATATATAATAACATTTATTCATATAGCACTATTTCCAGTTAGTTCAATAGCACTTTATAAAAAAAATAATAATCAAATTAACCAATATTAATGAAACTTCCATGATGTATTAAAAACAATGTACCTACATAACTAACAACTATAGTTATGCTTGATTAAAAAGGAATATCTTTATCTTTGCGTCATAACCAGAAATAATGCTCCTGGCTTAAAGTAAACTTTATAAATGTAAGATTTCTCAAATGCAGCAAAACAGAAATCCTGAATTAGTGACTATTATGATACAAACTGTTTTCATAGTAGACCATACATCAACATACATTTGGATTGATGAATTTGGACAGAGAATATATTTTTACCTTTTTAACATTCGGTGAACACAATTCACATGATTTAACACTAATTTTGTAACTTACATGTATGTGAAAGCAATACTGTACCTTGCTTCTACAGCAAGTACTTGGATATAAATAAGCCTCACAAACTAATAACAGCTTGACATTTTGGCTAACAAAAATCATTACAAATTTCTGTTCAGAACTCAAGTCATACAGTTATGTTATAAATAACTACAGTCTGGTCGTTTTCCTTTAGCCATTTTCAAACTTTGAGTTTTCGATTATCTTTACCACAGCAGCTGACTACCAACTACTAATGGATTGACAGCTTTGCATGATACAGACAGCACAATTGTGCAGAGAGTCAACTTAGTACCAAAGAAATCAATGGTCATAAAATCTCTACCTCCACAATATGAACACTTAGGTCTGTCCCTTTGTTGTCTCAAATGTGTCGTAATACATATTGTGGTGCAAGTACAGTACAAATACAGTGTTTCACAACTACTGTCCTAACAAAGGAAATGGTAATTGGTAAACAGTCTACATCTTAGGTTTTATTTGTATTGTGTTGATTAAAGCAAATTTAACCCACCAATCATCAAGCTCCACCCTTGCTTTTCTTCTATTATGCCAGCATGAACACAGAAACCCCAACTGCAATGCAGTCAAACCCCACTAATATGGTCACAATCGGGACCATAAAATTAATGTCCATAAATACAGGATGTCAATATTAAGTGGGGCAATTTTAGAGAAAATTCAAAGGCTTCGACTGTGTATTGGGAGAGAAGAAACTGTCCATAACAACAAAGTGTCAATAAATGGTCACGATCGGGACCATAAAATTAATGTGTCCATAAATACAGGATGTCAATATTAAGTGGGGCAATTTTAGAGAAAATACAAAGGCTTTAACTGTATTGGGAGAGAAGAAACTGTCCACAATAACAAAGTGTCGATAAAAGAAGCTGGCTTTGACTGTACCACCTTGTGTACAGGTGGGCTGATAAAAAGATACCAAAGTGATCAATACCATCTACACTAGGGTATTTTGGAATAATAGCAGTGTTGGTTCTTTTGAATGAAGCTGTCCAATAAGCTGCATGTGACTAGCTGAATCAAGTAAAAGCTTCGTGTTCCAGACCCTGGACTCTACACATTTTAGAGTACCTGCCTTGGGCAAAAGCACTCACTTTATCAATACAACTTATTCCAAAGAAGCGGCCAATTTATCATTCTTTTATATGTATGTTAATTAGCCCTTGTTGCCTCGTCAGCATGTGTTAAATACAACAGAATTTTCATGCGAAAATGAGGCAAAGAGGGCTAATAGAAATGCATACTAAAGAATAATAAATTGCCCGCCACTTTGGAATAAGGTGTATATTACTGTAAATTTCTTGTCTCACACCAGGTTGATCTCAGATGATTGGAGGTCGCTCACACTCTGAAACTCCCTCCTCTCAATGTCTGGTGGTCTTTGTTTAAGGGCTTGTTCTTGATGTCATCTGACCACCAATCAGCGTGGTTGTTAGACATGTTTTTCTCTTCATCAGGAATTTCAAGAATGGGACTAAACAAACTCTGATTGGTGGGAATATTCATTGGTTAGATGACGTCAAGAACAAGCCCTCGAACAAAGTTCAACAGATGGGGGAGGAGGCAGTTGAGTACGAGCGACCTCGGACAGTCTCTGAATCGGCTAGTCTCATTGTGTCACTTAAATTGAAAAAACAGGTATAAAAAAGACAATACCCTCAAAAACTCCACAATGATAACATAAAGAACATGATTGTGTCTGCTGATATATCTTGATAATCTGACAACTATCATTCTTGAGCGCAAATATCCACTAAACTAATTGCCATCTTGGCCATTTAATTAATTACCATCATATAATTATTGCTACAAAATGCTGAAAGAAGAGGTTCCACTCAGAACAAGGTTATCATAAAACATCAGTGGCTTACCTTAAGGACATTTGCACTAACTGTTTTTACACAACCTTACTACACAAGACATTCATGCCACAATGTTTAGTCATGTCATGTTGAGCATGCGTGTCATGAAATATATCAAAACTCGCATACATGCAACACTGCTGGCCCTTGTGTCATTTTCTGTTTAATTTGCACTTTCTCTTTACCAAGTCTACACTTGCTGAAAAAAATTTGTATGATTTGGAAGTTAAAAATTTTCTACCCGCATGCCATATTGACTCATATTGCTGCTGAAATGATTTTCAAATGCCATCTTAAAAAGTAACGTTACCTGAAAGAGCATCATCAGCTAAAAGTATTTACTCAACAATCCCACTAGGATAAAATTTGGCTAAAAAAGTTTATCTCCAGCAATTCATTTTCAATATTTTTAACCTAATACACATTACAATGTTAAGAGCAGATTTTTCAAAATCAGGGTACTTATGCACACGATTTATTTCCAAAGGGGAGTCAGTGACCTCAAATATTGTTTCATTTCTGACATGGTTTGCTAAAATCGACTTGAATTTATAAAAAAAAAACATACCATTTAAGTTGAGAAATAAACACTTATGAATAATTTCCCGAGTGTAAATTGTCCATGGCCAAGTGATAGCTATAAGTTGTGATGTCATAACGTCATTGCTTAAAAAAGAGAAATTCAGGCGTTTTAGTCCAGTCTCATCAGCTGGTCTAAACTTGATTCTTTTGGCAAGACAGAAAGGGCAGCAAGTGATTACATGGAGTTTCTTCATAGAAAAAAAAAATATGCCATACGGACCAAGTGAAACAAGGTTTGCGCTTTATGAACAAGACTTCAGTAATTTCCAATCCAGTCTGACTCAACACAGTAACTATGATTTTCGTTGTCGGGAAATTGTGAAAACATCTAGGCGACAAAGCTTACGTAACCCATCTGGCTATTGATACACAATAAAGTGTGGTACCGACGTTGCACTTGAGACAAAATACACAAAGTTGAAGGCAATTTTAGGTTTTAGATCAGTTTATCAGTTATAAGCCACCCAAACAGGCATGACCTAAACCTTTAAACAAGCTGCTTATAATAGCTTAGATTAATATTGACAAGCAGCTACTTGTGCACACAAAAAAATTGTTGCACAAGGAATAGTACACCACCACACTTTTGGAAATGTACAAAGTCATGCAATCCAAATTAAGAGTGCATGAACTGAAATTCATAATCATGATAAGGTCTTCAAGCAATTTTGCTGAAATTCTCTTCCATCCCATGACAACGTGACTACAGATACCAAAAGACACAACTAAACTCAACTAACTCAAGACATGTCAAAACAATAAGCCAGAAAAACTAGAAATTTACATGTATTGTTCTATCTAGGTCTCCAGCAAAGGCAAAAAAAGTTTAGTTTAAACCCTTAGAACCTAAATTGGTCAAATTTTTCCCCAGAGAGAACTGACGAGAGAACCTAAGAGCCACATGCAAATTCAAGCACTAAAACAAGGTCAAATCCATCTTACGTATTGGAATATTTTATTATTTGTGATACGGGACTCTTTGATATTCTTTCTTATCTGAATTCTATCTTTTTTTTTCTTATCTATATTTTGTATTGTAATGCATTGTATTGTAGTACATAAATTAGAAATGGAGTTGTCCAAGATATGAAGTGAAGTTACATTATTAAGTTATTACCTGATTTCCTACTTGTTCCAAACCTGGTCCAACAGCCCTAAAATAAAAGAAAAACCTACATAAACACAATACTCTATTATACAACAGATGATTACCTATTTACCAGTGAAAAGTTGTGTGGCCGTCGTGTTTTTTGTGTGTAGTTACACTAAGGAGTAGGGAAAACCTTGCGATGCGGCACCCCAAATAATTAACGTGTCTTTGACTAAACAGTCTGGAGTCGATACTGAATACATTCATCAACCTCTAGCAACAAAGATACAATAACTAAAAACATACTCTCAATTTTGTATATAAATCAGGCACAAACAGTGGGAAAGTTTAAGGTCAGTAATTATGACGCAGTTGTGCCTGTTTTTACGGGTACCTTGTAATTGCAATGTACATTCCCAAACTGTATTAAAAAGCGACGCAAAAGAACCAGACTAAAAAAAAAAAACAAAAGGATGAACCTTACTGAGTATTGACATTATAGGTCACCAGCCGCATAGAGATAAACACAATGCTATTTTTCTACGTCCCTTTAAAAAAAGCTTTATGGCCAGACTATTATTTACATAAAAACCTACAATGCCGCACAAGTGTTGACCTTAAAGTGCATTCTGTAAGACCTTTAATAACACTATAAGAATAGATGGTATGATTAAATTTTATTTGTTAAAGAGAATGTTTGAAAGTCAAGATTCTTTAAGATACTAAATTTATAGAGCTCACGTAAACGATTGTTTAGTCTTCTCTCAATGCTAATAACGCCTAAAAATAAGTTATTTAAAAAACATTCAATTGTAAATGCACACTTGGACGGAAATAACTTACCCTTGTGGCTCTTCGCGTCCAGAGTACTCCATCACAAACGCTATTTTTATCTGAAAGGTCAGGGAAAGCCCCGCAAAACTTCAATCAGTCACGTGCACTCACGTGTGTGATAAAGAATTGTTATGACAACATGTAAACAAAAATTTAAGCTTGAACATTTGCAAGCACGTGCGAACTGAGTTCAAGACGTTTTAATCAAACCGCAGTGGAAATTTTGACCTTGCTTGCAACCATACTTGCTCCCGAACTGTATTAAAAAGCTACTAAAAACCAACTATCGAAGCCAACAAATTTAAACTCAACTGGTGTTTTATTCACCTTGAAATGTTTATATTTTGTCACGTAAACAGCATTCAATGGTCTAATTGCTATTTTTGATCCTTAAAATGGTAAACTTTTACAAAGATAATATTTGGAGTAAAGTGTTTCCCAAAATTAACTGTAAATGTTACTTCTCACAAGTTCAAATCATACTTAAATCTTGATTTTGACAACTGTTCAAAAATGGGAAACTAGCAATTGATGTGAAAATTTCTGCACACAGAGCTTAATGGCTGATCTAAATCTTCAAGAGTCGTTTTGTCTAAGAGTCATTTCGCCAACAGATAATTTTTTTTGTCTAGACACGCCTGATGCCAAACCTGAACTCGCATTATTTAACTAATTAAGCTGATAAAAGTGTTTTAAAACAATTGCACATGGAAATGCTCAAAGTTTATGTTCCAGGTGAATACCACTAGTTCAAACACTTTAACACTGGAGTAACAGAAAGGATTTCACAAATATTCTAACCTTTTTACTGGTATTCAAGTTAACATTTAAATTAAGATGTCTTGTCTAAACACAGAGCTCAGGGTCATTTCACAGGAGAAATGCACTGAGTATGGTTCACTCTAGGTAGTTTGAATGACTTCAATAAAACACAAGTTCTCAACCTCAAACTTTGCTATCTAAGCTCACACGTTCGTAAGGTAAAATTAAACAAGAACCAACAGTTCTATTCAAAGGAGGACATATTGATTCGCTGTAATAAAGATGCCCTGATTCAATCCAGTGTAATGCACTGTGAATCAGCGCATACTCATTTCAAACGTGGTTGCCACAAAGTAACATGTTGTTGGTTTCCCTAAACAAAAGAAACTCCTATATTGTAGTCACGATATACCCAAGAGCTTCGCTGGTCTCTAGGAAAACGCATAATTCTCAGTTAAACTGTAGGTGAAAAAGATCTTTTGTGTCTACATCAAGGAAACTTAACGCTGCCAGTGAAACAATTTTTCTCATTGCAATTTGCAATAGCATGCTAGCACGTTGTTCGTTTCACACATTTTTATTGAGTCAGGGTCGCCGTGAGAATCATGCTCTTTTCAATTTAACGACACCAACAAATGATTCGCCTTCTTCAAGGTGATGGTCAAAAACCGGCCAAACGCTTCACAATTTTCCATTCTTCTCTCGTCTTCAGCTCAAAGCATGCTTTCACCTTCACACACGCCCAATGCAACCTGTGGCCAAGGCGTCATGCTTATAACAGGGACAAAAATAACAACACTTTATCAGCTCTTGCGACAGGAAGTATCCATCAAACTTGAAGACGAAAGAAAGCAAATTCAAGCAAGTTCGTGAAAGCGTTGTAATTGAATTTTGGCTTGTAAATCGAAGGGTAGATTTGTGTGAGCGGCAACGCCGTAACTTGATTATCATAAAATATGTGTACATTTCTCAATAACTTGTCGAAAAATTCGTCCTACAAGGATACACGGGCTACGGAAAGGAAAAGGAGGAGGCCCATATTATTCTTTATAACCATTTAAAGAAAAATCGTTTCCATAGAAGAGTCGTTGTATACAAGGTCGCCAAAGATCGGCTGGTCCGTGGGATCAACCGACGCTACGATACAGCTACTGAGCAATGCAATGAAGGATCAAGTAGTATTAAAGGAGATTTATTTGCATTTCTAAACTAAAAGAAGGTTGTAAGGTTACTTTTATAAAAAGTACTCACCTAAAAAAAGAAGGTTAAAATCCAAGATATGGCACAGTTTACGACGAACGTTTATATCCTACGGAGGGCTATTCTCTAATCTACTATGGCCAACGGAAAACCTAGCAAATAAAAGTCAGTTGATGGAAGTTAGCTGCGGTGTAGCCTCTGCAAAATGAAACATTGATTGTTAATAGAGTTTAATAAAACGTTTGACATAACAGTAAGAAATACTGAGAGAGAGGAAATACTCGCTATCATCTCTTCGCACGACTGAAATCGAGATGCTCGTCTGCAGGCCTTGTCAGCTATGTGGAATTTTTGTACCATGAACCCATTGCACGCAAATTGTGTTGACGCTTTTCTGTGCAAACAAAATGTCGAGCTTACGAGATATAGACTAAGCAAGGCCTGCAAAACGGGCAGTACACAAAGCAGCTGAAGCCCCGTTCACTTGGAAAATATTTTGGTTCTTGTTGGCTCCGGTTATAATATCTTGCGTACCACAATAGAGTGTTGTTCGTATTTCAGCCGATAAACAGCTTGCAAACATTCAACGAAGACTTTTGTTGAGGCTTGGAGACCACCAAAAGCGTCTGTAAAGTGGACAGCAACAATTTGGTTCGCTGCCAAACGGCTTACTTACGCGGTAACAACTTCTTTACTCCATTCACTGACTCTCAGCTTCCCGTCTTCCACCGCAGCACAACGCAAAGCCCGCCTCAAATGGCCTAGCACCGAAAACAAGAAACAAATGTCACAAACTGTACGGTTTCAACAAATTACAACTACCGAACGACTTCAAAACACCTGAAACAGCTGGAAGTTGCAGAATTTACAGATAAAGTAAAGTAAAAGGCTCGTAGTTATGTGAAATTCTGACCTCCGAGAAAGCTTCAAGCGTAGCGAAAGCCAAGGCCACGTGCCGCCGGTGATACAAGATCACGTGACTCCGTGACATGTGTCATTTGAACAGGTTGTGCAATCACGTTTTCTGTCACTTCATTGGTCAGAATGGACCACGTGATGTGTAAGCCTCTCAAAGAAGCCGTGTAATGCTATTCATGATGTGACAATATTACATGTAATATTCAAGTGAACAGCAGGTTTGAACAATATCGCGCGAATTTATGTAGCGTTTCGACACAAGGAAAACCCACAAGTGCTATGGAAAGTTGTTATTATCGACCTTCCGTGTAAAGCCACATGCAAAATCTATTTAAAAGTCGTTTTTGAACTGTTTTGATTCCCCGCGAACCAATCAGCATGCTCGTTCTGTTGTTCTGTGTCGTATTCATTCCTTTATCAGGTACAGATTGCCACACAAAGGGCGGAGATTTCGCAATTCTTTGATTCGTGGTTAGTTCCGTTTCACTTTAGAGCAATTGTATACAGTTCCCCCAAAATAGCTGAGATTTTATGAGATGCCTGTCATTGTTCAATAATACTAATAAATGACATAAATGTGACAGAAAGTTCTACAAAACGACTTCAAGCCGTGAACTTTCAATATCCTTAATTTTTAATCCATCAGTTCTGATCATGAGATACAGAAATGTGTTAATTCTTTATAAACTAGTCTTCTCTTTCTCTGCTTTCAGAATTATTGCTGTTTCTGTTTGCTTGCATTTTTTTACTTAGGCGATAACACTCCACCGAATTCGAAATTCACCCGGTGACTGTAGTTGTTCAGTTCGGTATGAAACTACTGTTTCTGCAAAATTTGAATTTTCCAATAATTATCAATTGAAAAGTTACGATGCAAGCAAGAAGATTTTTCTCAACAAGATCTTATTAGAAAGATTGTAGTTAACTTTTTTTGTTTCTTTGTTTTCCATCTAAATTGTTCTCTATATAAAACGTCACTGCATGCTTTCTAATACTGCTACATCCCTCAAATTTGAGAGAAAATCTACTTCCTAGTATTGTAAATTTTCAATTGATAAATATTGCAGAATTCTGTCCTGATTACCCATGATTCTCATCATCGCAAAGTGGTCTGCTATTCGGCCCGGTTGTTCGAAGTTAACGCTAACCCAGGATTAAAACTTAACCGATGATGTAATTTATCTTGTTAGAAGTGTTTTCAAAAACGCGAA
>JAJGOT010000613.1:0-32500 GCA_022457155.1 Cladopsammia gracilis
ATGGTTCGCATGACGACAAGATTAGGTACCAAGGACTGGACATGTATACATTTTTATACATTTATTTATTTTTTTTATTTATTTTATTTATTTAGTACATGTATACATTTTTATACATTTTTTATTTTTTCCATGTGAACCATCAACCATAAGGAAACTGTAGTTCTTTGAACACTAAGAGGTGCATTTGTGTTTCATTTCTTATACTGCTGCACTATGATCAATTATGATGATTCCATCACAAAATGAATGTGACCAGTAAATTAAGGCAAAAGGACTTTCTAGCATTCTTTACTTATTCCATTTAATATTTTATTTTGTATATAATTGTTTAGTTAGTCTTGCACAAGGCTCATGACAAGACAGTTATAAATAAATGCTGTATCATAAGGGACCAAACCCATTTTTCTGCTCGTACAGGAATGGTTTCTACTGAAAACGTAAGAACCTAATTAAGAACCTACTTTAGCCTAAATCGCCAATAACTACCCCCAAATATAAGAACCTGTTTTGCCAAACTTGGAAAAATGTAGGTTCTTACACGCGGGTTTTACTGTAGTTTGAGTCTTTCATATACAGGATGACCCAGTGAATCTGCACCTGTGTACTAAACAATGACGATATAGTAGTTGATATTTTAGATAACTGCTTGACTGTTAATACAAGTTTAAGTCTTGAAGGAACACATCCAGTATTATGACATCATCAGGGGTTTGCGACTTTGCCAAGGCTCCAGTCATGCCAGGCTATTTGTCTCAAGAATTGCGCACTTCAGTATAAACTTTTGAATGCCTTAAGTGAGAGAGCTGAAACTTTGCAAGACGACAGACATTTGAATTCCAAACAATCGTATGGTTTTTTTTTTCAATTTTAACCGTTTTTGGCGGGAAAATGACGTCACAAGGGTAATACGAAAATTATTTTTTCTCGTTATGGCAAAATTAGTCAGTGATTTTGAAACAACACGTTAAGACAAATTCAAATGTGAAAAAATTATCGAAAAACCTCAATTGGTTAAAAAGTTATGGTATTTTAAAAGTTTCTATTGTTTCTAAAAATAGTAACAAAATGGCGGGAAATTCAAAATTGAGATCTCACAGCGGGGCCAAACCACCCCTAAAATGTATCATTAAGGGGCCGCGGTGTTGCTCGGGTAAAATTCAAAATGGCGGCCGAACTATTTCGAGAAAATCTTCCTTCGGAGCAAATAAACCTCTTTTTTCGAAGAAAAACGGAGGAGTACATGTCTTACACGGAAACTTCCACAGATTTGAGGGATATATCACGATTTTTTACTGAGTTGGAAGCGGCAGTTGCAGTCATCAAAAAGATATACACTACAAACAGGGTCCGAGATCGAGACTTGCAGCAGTTAATACCTAGCCAAGGAATGGTAATAAGGACATTGAAAAAGATTCATGACAAGATCACTCGGAGACTGCGCTCCAAACCAACTTTAGTTTCACCATGGAGATGAGATTTTACATTGGACATTCCTCGGGACGTTTTTGATGTGATTTGCCGTAAAATCATACAGAGCAACAACTTTGGCCATCAGTTGAGGGAAACACGTGCCTGTACTGACGTTGAAATCACGGACACGAGAAAGGCAATTTTTGTTTTCAACAAAATGAACCAAGATGGTATTCTTGTTAGCCGTGATCATCTTCTCAAGAAGTGTTTCGGAAATTGTGCTGGTGGTGTTCATGCAATTGAAAGTTGTTAAGTTGTTGTTTGTCAGGAAAAGCCCATGAGGTTTAAATATCATCACAACACAGAAGTTTTATCCGTCAACTTTTATTATGGATACTGGAATAAATTTGGGGTTCCGCAACACTAATTTGAAAGTTTTTTTCCCTAACAGGTAATGTTTGTTGCATTTCAAAATAGTTTCTTAATATAATCAATAATATCCTGCAATGAAATAATTTAAATTTAACCTTAATTAATGCAGTACAGGTTGTTTTTAACACAAAGGGCAGGTTATTTAAACAAAGGCTAACTTAAACCCCAGTTTTCAATCAATTAACCCCCCGGTCACATTTGCCCTTGAGATTGCCGCCAAGCATGCTTCACTTCCCAGACATATGACGTCAAAACATTCCACACTTCCCTATCAACAGGCTGAGCCAAAAATAATTTTTGTGTTGAGCTTCAGCGACTCGGGTTGATAGGGAAGTGTGGAATGTAATCTATTGTCTTTCACGTGAAAATTTATTGTAGGCGGATAAGTAGCACGCGCCGGACAAAAGAAGCCAAAAAAGACAATGGACTTGCAGGCGTGTGTGTGCACGTGGAGTGGCGGGTTATTCTGAGAAAATTTATTCAGCTTTCCGAGAATGCCACCTGGCGATTTCAAAATGACAGATTGCGTTGGCGTGTCAGAATATGAATGTTTTACATTAATATTCACAAAGTCTGTTATTTCAAAACACCGCTTCGCTTCACTTCGCTTCGTTCGCTTTGCTTTCTTGCAATTCCCGGTGGATTTCCCAGAGAAGGCCACTTTGCTTTTGGAGTTCATTTCTGAGAATTTTGTGTTCCTCCTGGAGATTGAGGAATGATTCAAAGAGAAGTTCAATTGAGTCTTCGATTTCGTCGCTTCGCTCAGCTTCCTCCATCTCTGAATCAGACACAATAGATTCATCATCCGATGTTGTCGGAGTCTCATCCGCGCTTCTTGTTTCTTCGTCTGAGCATGTGGAACAATCTTCATGGTCACTCGCACTGAGGCTCCCTCCGGTCGCTTCGCTTCGCTCGGCTTCATTGGAAAATGCTTTTTCAAGATCCATTTTCTTTCCAATGACATTTTTTGAAGATTGTTTGAATTATTTTTTCTTGTTCCCCCGTCTTGATGGAAGTTTGAGCAGTTTGAAATCATCTTCATTTGGATTGAAACCGTTCTTCTTCAACAGGGCGAAAAGAACTTGGTGGCAATTAAGAAACTTTTTTCTGCTGAGATGAAGGTCATCATATGCCAGTGAGAAATATTTAAAGTCGTCAATGAGGAACTTTTCCAGGTGCTCATAGTCATTGCCGTCGTGATCTGTTATATGATTAAAAATGCCGTGATCGTTGCCATTGACTTTTTTCCACTTGGAAGCTTTGACGAAATCCCTGACTTTTTTTCTTGTGATTTCGTCACGGGGAATTTGGGAGAGAATTTGTTCTTGATAAAATTCGAGATCTTTGAGTGGAATTTGATTTTTCCCCTGATTTTTGCGGATGATATCTTTGAAATGTTCCAGCCTGGGATTTTTGGGAGAATGGCATGTTGTGTGGGTTTCTCGAATAATTTCAGGAGTGAAATCGATTTCTTCTTCTTCGGAATCAGACATTTTCTTGCCTGGGGAAAAGATTTTGAGATTTGAAAAGAATTTTCCTCTGCGGAAATTCAGCGGAAAATTCTTGAAATTAGCCATTTTCAAGATTTTGTCTTGTGCTCATTTCGGCAGGAGTAGGTGATAAAAGCGAGTTCTGGGACAGCCCAAAATTCCCCTGAATTTCACAGAAATATTTTCTGCGGATTGCAGCAAATGAAAAATTATTTTTCACCAGTTCAAATCGACAGAATCCTCACAATTCTGTTGAGTTTGAGCAGATTTGACAAGTTCCGGAGTTGTGTGAAAAATGACAGCAATCATTGGATTTTTGGGATTTGTTGGATCTGTGAAAATTCTGTGAAATTCAGGGGAATTTTGGACTGTCCCAGAACTCGCTTTTATCACCTACTTGTAATCAGGGCATTTTGAGGAGGGAGCTCCCCACACTGAGGGTGTAGGGCTGATGCTGTCATCGGAGGCACAGCGCGCTCTCATCTGCTGGGAACCTGTAAGCTCCAGGATCATCACAGCCAAGTTTGCCACCAAGAAGAAGAACATCAAGTTGAACGTCATCCAGTGTTATGCTCCCACCAACGACGCAGAAGAAGAAAAGAAGGAGGACTTCTACCAACATCTCCAGACAGTCCTAGATGGGATGGGAAAGAAAGATCTGACAGTTTTGATGGGTGATATGAACGCCAAGATTGGGTGTGACAACACAGGCTATGAAGAAGTCATGGGGAAGCAGGGACTGGGACAGATGAATGAAAATGGGGAGAAGTTTGCAGACCTGTGTTCCCTCAATGAGCTAGTGATTGGGGGAAGCATCTTCCCACACAAACGAATCCACAAGGCCACGTGGAGATCACCAGACCATGTGACTGAAAACCAGATTGACCACGTGTGCATCAACAAGAAGTTCAGAAGATCATGCCAAGACGTGAGAGTGATGCGAGGTGCGGACGTGTCATCAGACCACCATCTCCTACTGATGACAGTGAAGCTCCGCCTGAAGAAGCACGCCACAGCCACTACACCACGAACAAGATACGTGGGACTACTTCACAACAAAGAAGTGAAAGCACAGTTCCAGCTCAAGCTTTCCAACAGATTCCAGCCATTGCAAGAACTACTTGAGGAGGAGACAGACATTGAGGAACAGTGGCGAAACACCAAACAACTGTGGCACGAAACCTGTGAAGAAGTTCTCGGCAGGCAAAAGACCCAGCACAAAGACTGGATTTCTGCGGACACCTAGCAGAGACTGGAAGAAAGGAAGGTCAAGAAAGAGCAGCTGAACACAAGTCGGACCAGAGCATCCAAAGCAAGAGCGCAAGAAGAATACACAGCTGCGGACAAACAAGTGAAGAAAAACATCAAAAAGGACAAAAAGGACAAAAAAGACTATGTGGACAGCCTAGCTGGGCAGGAAGAAGCAGCAGGACAGGGAAACCTGAAAGACCTGTACACCATCACCAAAAAAACTCGCCAACAAGTTCCAACAGACTGAAAAGCCAGTGAGAGACAAGAGCGAGAAACAACTGACCACAACTCACCACAACAGAAGAACAGCTCCCAAGATGGGCAGAGCATTTCAGAGAATTGCTCAACCGGCCAACACCAGAATCACCACCGGACATTCTGCCTGCAGAGGAAGACCTTGACATCAACTGCGGCAAGCCTTCCAGGACAGAGATCAAAAAAGCCATCATGACACTTAAGAACTGGAAAGCTGCAGGGCCAGATCAGATACCAGAAGCCATCAAAGCTGACCTGGAGACAGCCACCAACATGCTGTACAACCTCTTCGCTAAGATCTGGGAGAGGGAGGAGATTCCGGTTGAGTGGAAAGAGGGCATCCTCATCAAGTTGCCAAAGAAGGGGGACCTCAGAGACCGCAGCAACTACCGAGGGATCATGCTCCTGTCAGTGCCCGGTAAGGTCCTGAATCGAATCCTTCTCGACCGAATGAAGGTGGCGGTCGACCCCATACTCCGAGACCAGCAAGCGGGCTTCCGTCAAAACAGATCATGTGCCGACCAGATTGCCAGCCTGCGCATCATTGTGGAGCAGTCGTTGGAATGGAACTCCCCGCTCTACATAAACTTCATCGACTATGAGAAGGCATTCGACAGCGTGGATAGAGAGACGCTGTGGAAACTGATGAGGCACTATGGAGTACCAGAGACATTTGTCCCCCTGATCCGTTGCACCTACGAGGGAATGACGTGCAAAGTAGCTCACGCCCGCCAGCTGTCGGAGAGCTTCGAGGTCAGAACCGGAGTTCGTCAGAGGTGTTTGCTGTCACCGTTCTTGTTCCTCTTGGTCATTGATTGGATCATGCGGACCACTACAACAGGCAGAAACAACGCGATTCAGTGGACACTGGACGCAGCTCGACGACCTCGACTTTGCAGACGACCTGGCTCTCTCACACAACCACAGTCAGATGCACGACAAGACAACTCGCCTTGCAACAACATCAGCGGGCACAGGCTGAAGATCAACAAGGGCAAGACAGAGCTCATGAGGATCAACACCAATGTCCAAGCACCAGTCACAGTTGGTGGAGAACCCATCAGAGAGGTTGAGTCCTTCGTCTATTAAGGGAGTGTGGTGGATACGCAGGTGGGTACAGACCGTAATGCTCAAGAACATCTGGGCCTCAAAGAACATCAGCCAGACCACCAGGATTCGCCTCTTCAACTCCAATGTTAAGTCCGTCCTGTTGTATGGATCTAAGACGTGGAGAAAAACCAAGGCAGCCACACAGAAAATCCAGACATTTATCAACTCGTGTCTCAGGCGCATCTACAACATCAGGTGGCCTGAAAAGATCCGCAACGAAGACCTCTGGGAAAGGGCGGGACAGGAGCCAGTCGACCAACAGATCCTAAGGAGGAAGTGGGGTTGGATTGGACACACCCTTCGGAAACCAACCACCAGCACCACGCGCCAGGCGCTCCTTTGGAATCCGCAGGGGAAAAGGAAGAGAGGCCGGCCAAGAAACAGCTGGAGACGAGACACTGAAGCAGAGCTGAGGAAGATGGGCACCACCTGGAAGGAAGCAGAGAAGACAGCCCGAAACCGTGTGCGGTGGAGGATTGTCGTCGATGGCCTATGCTCCTCCTGAGGAGGGATGGGCCAAAGTAAGTAAGTAATGTATCTCAATCTGCAATGCTATGTATGAAGTGTGGTGGTAAACGAACAAACAAACAAATAAATAAAAACAAAGGATCAAAGAACTAGAATTATTGCATACTGCCAGATAAATAATAGTGAGAGAACTATTATTGAGTGCATTGAGTGTTTTGTTTGAAATGCAAAATAATTCATTTTCACTGAAAATATTTCATTAATTCAGGAATTTCAAGCAGTTTTTTTGTCATATTTTTAAATAAGCGAAGTTTGTGATTTGGTGTTTATTATCAGTATTAAAGCAATATAGGGTGCATAAACATGAAACGTTCTTTAATAATACAATGTTCATTGACCAACAATATGCCAACCATCCCCAGGAAATAAAAGTACCTAAACCCCAGTAAATGTGAGCTTATTAAAAACCACCTTTTTAGCTGGGGTCAACTGCCCGGGTCAACTACCTTAACATGAAGTTTAAATAAATAAATAAATAAATAAATAATGGTTTAATATCAGCGTTTCCACAAAGGTGGCTCTTCATCTGGTATAAACTACAATAATATTGAAAATATTAAATAATACATAAAAAACAATACAATTTAATATAAAGACAAAAAAAAAAAAGGTTTGTCTTCAATCAAACCATTCCCACCCACTTTGGGTACTTGATTGTTAATCACGTGGTAGAAATTAATAGTAGAAAGTTATAAAGCCTTAGTTGGCTAATTATAACACGTGCTGCGAGGAAATGTACACACTACAGTACACTGTCGTACATGTAATTTGCAAACCTTGCATGCGTTTTATTTTTCGTTGCATTTGTATTTTGATGTTTGGTACGAGGATACCTAAAGTGTTGAATGGGAAAATCAAGCCAACAATAAATTTCAGGGGCAAAGGGAACATATCTACTAAAGAATGAGATAAGTACGATGTTGATGTTTACTTTCAAGTAAATGCATGGATGGACGCTGAAGTTAACATGAAGTGGACCAACCACACCCTGCACAATGGACTTGGTGATGCTCCTACAGAGGTGTTGTTTGCTGATAACGTTGGTTTCCAGTTAGCACAAGGATTCCATGAAGCATGCAGAGAACTTAACACAATAGTTTATTTGCTGCCAGATAACCACACAGATAAGGTGCAACCAGTGGATGCAGGATTTGGAAAGGCAATGAAACAAAAGATTGGAGAGGCGATGCAAATATGGCTTGAGAAGGAAGAGAACCTGGAAATGTGGCATGACAAAATCTCTGCGAAAGACAGGAGAATCCTGATGACCCAGTGGACAGGCCATGTGTGGAGAGAGCTTTCTTGCCGACAAGAATTCATCCGAAAACTGTTCGATAAAACTGGGTGCCTTATCACAGCTGATGGTTCGCATGACGACAAGATTAGGTCCCAAGGACTGGACATGTATACATTTTTATACATTTATTTATTTTTTTATTTATTTTATTTATTTATTACATGTATACATTTTTATACATTTTTTATTTTGTCCATGTGAACCATCAACCATAAGGAAACTGTAGTTCTTTGAACACTAAGAGGTGCATTTGTGTTTCATTTCTTATACTGTAGCACTATGATCAATTATGATGATTCCATCACAAAACGAATGACCAGTAAATTAAGGCAAAAGGACTTTCTAGCATTCTTTACTTATTCCATTCAATATTTTATTTTGTATGCAAATATTTTTGAAAAGATACTTTGTTTATAGTGTATATAATTGTTTAGTTAGTCTTGCACAAGGCTCATGACAAGACAGTTATAAATAAATGCTGTATCATAAGGGACCAAACCCATTTTTCTGCTCGTACAGGAATGGTTTCTACTGAAAACGTAAGACCTAATTAAGAACCTACTTTAGCCTAAATCGCCAATAACTACCCCCAAATAGAAGAACCTGTTTTGCCAAACTTGGAAAAATGTAGGTTCTTACACGCGGGTTGTACTGTAGTTTGAGCCTTTCATATACAGGATGACCCAGTGAATCTGCACCTGTGTACTTAACAATGACGATATAGTAGTTTTTAGATAACTGCTTGACTGTTAATACAAGTTTAAGTCTTGAAGGAACACATCCAGTATTATGACATCATCAGGGGTTTGCGACTTTGCCAAGGCTCCAGTCACGCCAGGCTATTTGTCTCAAGAATTGCGCACTTCAGTATAAACTTTTGAATGCCTTAAGTGAGAGAGCTGAAACTTTGCAAGACGACAGACATTTGAATTCCAAACAATCGTATGTTTTTTTTTTCAATTTTAACCGTTTTTGGCGGGAAAATGACGTCACAAGGGTAATACGAAAATTATTTTTTCTCGTTATGGCAAAATTAGTCAGTGATTAAAAGTTTGTTTCTAAAATAGTAACAAAATGGCGGGAAATTCAAAATTGAGATCTCACAGCGGGGCCAAACCACCCCTAAAATGTATCATTAAGGGGCCGCGGTGTTGCTCGGGTAAAATTCAAAATGGCGGCCGAACTATTTCGAGAAAATCTTCCTTCGGAGCAAATAAACCTCTTTTTTCGAAGAAAAACGGAGGAGTACATGTCTTACACGGAAAATTCCACAGATTTGAGGGATATATCACGATTTTTTACTGAGTTGGAAGCGGCAGTTGCAGTCATCGAAATGAAATACACTACAAACAGGGTCCGAGATCGAGACTTGCAGCAGTTAATACCTAGCCAAGGAATGGTAATAAGGACATTGAAAAAGATTCATGACAAGATCACTTGGAGACTGCGCTCCAAACCAACTTTAGTTTCACTATGGAGATGCGATTTTACATTGGACATTCCTCGAGAAGTTTTTGATGTGATTTGCCGTAAAATCATACAGAGCAACAACTTTGGCCATCAGTTGAGGGGAAACACGTGCCTGTACTGACGTTGAAATCACGGACACGAGAAAGGCAATTTTTGTTTTCAACAAAATGAACCAAGATGGTATTCTTGTTAGCCGTGATCATCTTCTCAAGAAGTGTTTGGGAAATTGTGCTGGTGGTGTTCATGCAATTGAAAGGTGTGAAGTTGTTGTTTGTCAGGAAAAGCCCATGAGTTTTAAATATCATCACAACACAGAAGTTTTATCCGTCAACTTTTATTATGGATACTGGAATCAATTTGGGGTTCCGCAACACTAATTTGAAACTTTTTTTCCCTAACAGGTAATGTTTGTTGCATTTCAAAATAGTTTCTTAATATAATCAATAATATCCTGCAATGAAATAATTTAAATTTAACCTTAATTAATGCAGTACAGGTTGTTTTTAACACAAAGGGCAGGTTATTTAAACAAAGGCTAACTTAAACCCCAGTTTTCAATCAATTAACCCCCCGGTCACATTTGCCCTTGAGATTGCCGCCAAGCATGCTTGCTTATGACGTCAGTCAGGTAAGCCGGAGCAAGTGCTTGAAACTTAATCAAGTGCAAATGTCAATATGTCAAAAACACCGCTTCCTTATTGATCATTTTAAATAGAACCAGTTAAATTTGTATACCAAGCACAACCCAAGGACACTACAGATCGCATTTAAGCTGAGATGAGATTTAGCTACCCCACCTTTTTTTTTTCAAGCAAGCAAGCATTGCGGCACTAGGTCGGTCACACCTGTAACGAAAAACAAATGTGCTAGGCAAAGAAAAATTGGCCGGGCAAGCAAGTTTCTAGCGCCGGAGACTGGAGCGAGCATGGATAAGAAGTAGACGTGTCTAACGGAGCTCCGACTGAGGTCGACGATTTTGAAGTTTTTTGGATGATTTCAATGTCCACAAAGAGAAAAGATAGGTCTCCAAGTACGAAGACAACCAAAGAATCGCCAGACGAGAAGAAAAGTAAAGAAGAGGTAAAATAATTACAAAGCGATTCCGACGAGGCCTTCGAGGCGCTGGAAATGGCGGAAAGTTTGGGTAGCAAATTGGAAGTAATAATGCATAAGCTGAACAAACTCGACGTCATTGAAGCTAGAATTAACGAGGTGTTCACGACGCTTTCCAGTATTCAACAGTTGCTAATTTGTCTAGAAGAGGACGTTGAGAATTTAAAAACCAAGACCGGGAAACTGGATAACGTTGTTAAAGAACTTGAAGAGAGCGTCAGTTTTAATGACGAAGACATCAGCAACTTAAAACGTGACACAAAGGGTGCGGAAAAGGAACTAAACGATCTCAGGAAACAACTTCTTTATTTAGAAACATATTCCAGGAGGGAAAATGCGATATTTCATGGTATAGAGGAAATGGAAAATACGGACGATTCCCATCAATTGCTTGAGGATACGAGAAAAGTTATGTATGCCTTTATGGAAGAGCATCTTGACATCGAGAACCCTCAAGAATAAATTGAATTCCAACGAATTCACCGTTTGGGGAAACCAAATCCAAGGAGAACTCGCCCAATAATTGCAAGATTCCTCAGGTATTCTGACAAAGAACTGGTTATGGACAAAGCCCGCAAGAAGTTAAAAGGAAAAGATTTCTACGTATCTGACGACATTCCAAAGCCTTTATACGAAGCAAGAAAGAATCAAATGAACAAATTCAAAGACGCAAAAAGTAAGGGATACTCTGCGTACTTCAATAAAGCCCATCCGGATAATGTATATGTAAATGGTAAATATATCGCCCCTGACACGCCAATTGATTAATTTTCTTTGATTTTCAGCGTTGATGTAATTTTCCTAAATTTTGTCTTTTCTTGTTCAAGCAAAGCGAATATTGCATATTTCTATACCTTTGTGGCATTGTACTTCTTTAATGCAACACTATTTTTGAGTTATAAATTGTATATTATATTATAACCACTGCCGACCACTTTTTCGGAGTGCTCTAAACAAAACATCCAACGGAAAGCAGGCATCGCTCAACTCGAGGTAATTTTTATGTTATTTGTTTTATGTATCTATGTTTATGTAAATGTGTGTGGTACTTTATGGATATATTGTGCAACAGCTTCAGGGTTTTGGCGCCGACACATGAGGGAATTATTCAACAAACTAAACAAAATTATTTATGGCTTTGACAATAGCATCGTTAAATGTCAGGGGACTAAGAGATGACATTAAAAAACGAGAAGTGTTTAATTGGCTTCGAGCAAAAAAATATGCAATTTATATGCTGCAAGAAGTTCACTCAACTGACAATACTAATCACAAATGGTCGGCAGAATGGGGCTATCGAACTATTTTTAGTACCTACATGAGCAGCAAGGCAGGGGTAGGCATACTTTTCAACAACAACTTTAATTTGGTAATTCAAAAAGTTTACACAGACCCTTCCGGACGTTTCATTATTTGTGATATAAAAGCGGATGAAAAGCTCTTAACCTTGGCTAACATCTATACTCCAAATGAAGACAACCCAGATTTTTTCAGTGTTTTTTTTGAACACCTCACGGATTTTGAATGCGATGATATTATCATAGGAGGCGATTATAATATGGTACTTGATATAGAAAAGGACAAGAAAGGCGGCCGCGCTAGAACACATCAAAACTGTCTTAAAATTATTCAGGAATTTTCAGAAAAATTTGACTTAGTGGATGTCTGGAGAGTTATACACCCTGAAATTAGAAGATATACATGGCGCCAATGTCATCCAAAGGTACAATGTAGACTAGATTTTTTCTTAGTTAGTCAAAGTACAGTTAACATCACATCTCTCGCAGACATTACTCCTGGTTATAAAACTGACCATTCCATGATTATTTTAGGTTTACTACTGCATTCCAATCCACGGGGTCCGGGTTTTTGGAAATTGAACACATCTCTTCTGTTGGAAATGGACTATGTTAATCAAATTAAGACAACGATTCGAGAAACTAGAGAGGAATATAATGATCCTGAACTGGTCAACCCTTCACTTCTTTGGGAAATGATAAAGCTAAAAGTGCGTGAGAAATCAATTTATTATTCCAAGATTAAAAACAAACAGAAACAACAGATAACTGAACTAGAACAAGCAATTGCTAAATTGGAAGAAAAAAATCGACAAAATGGACATTTGTGATCCGCAATTGTTTCTTTTTGAAAATCAGTTAAATACGAAAAAGGTAGAAATGGAAAAAAATCATTGAATTTCGCACTAAAGGCGCAATACTGAGATCCAGGACAAAATGGTACAATGAAGGAGAGAAAAACACAAAATATTTTCTAAACCTGGAAAAACGACACTTTAAACAGGGGACAATAAGCCAAATTAAAACAAATGACAATGAAACCGTCACCTCCGATAAACAAATTTTAATTGAATGCGAAATATTTTATAAGAACCTTTATACATCTAAACATAAAACAAGGAACGATTATGATACAACTTTTTTCTTTGAACACGAAAATGATACAGTCCTCCATGATTATGAACAGAATGTGTGCGAAGGTGTGCTTACAGAAAAAGAGTGCCTCGAGGCTCTAAAAAACATGGAAGCTGAAAAAACTCCTGGAACTGACGAACTGCCTGCCGAATTTTATAAGGTTTTTTGGAAAGATATATCGGTCACTCTAATCAATGCTTTAAATTATGCCTATGAAAAGGGACAACTTTCAGTAACCCAGAGAAGAGGAATTATCAAACTTATACCTAAGAAAGATACAGAACCCTATTTTCTTAAAAACTGGAGACCCTTAACTCTACTAAATTGCGATTATAAAATAGCGGCAAAATCGATTGCTAACCGCTTAAAAACTTTTATCCCTAAACTTATTAATAATGACCAGATGGGCTTCATTAAAGATAGATTTATTGGAGAAAATATACGACTCATAGACAGTGTTATTTGCTATGCCAAAGAAAAAAATTTACCTGGACTACTCTTATTTTTAGATTTTGAAAAAGCATTTGATACAATCGAATGGCCTTTTATTAGAAAAACTTTAGAATATTTTGGTTTCGGAACCAGCATCACTAGGTGGGTAAACCTTTTTTATTACCACCCAGAAAGCTGTATTTTAAACAATGGATGGGCGACCAATTTTTTTAAAATCCAACGAGGTGTTAGACAGGGTTGCCCTCTCTCGCCTTACCTTTTTATTTTATCAGCAGAGGTTTTGGCCAAGGCAATTCGTAAAAATAAAAATATTAACGGCATCCGCGTAAAGAACAAAGAAATTAAGCTAAGTCAGTATGCAGACGACACGACGCTAATATTAGACGGGTCTAGAGAATCTCTATTGGCTTCACTTCAACTTTTAGATGGTTTCTATGAGCCTCCGGCCTGAGGCTCAATGACAAAAAAACAGAAGCTCTTTGGATAGGAGCAAATTGCGGAAATCAAGAAATACTACTCACTGGGCGAAATCTTAAATGGCTAAAACACAAAGTTAAAACGTTAGGAGTTTGGCTCTCAGTTGATCCGGAAGCTACCGCAACCCTAAATTATAACGACAAACTAGATAAAGTACGGAACATTTTAAGCTGCTGGAAATATCGCAGGCTTACTATGATAGGTAAAATAGCAGTTCTAAAAAGTTTAGTAGCTTCTCAACTCGTTTATGTGCTGTCTCCTTTACGCACAAATGTGAAAGCTGTCAAAGAAGTAAACAAATTATTCTATTCTTTTCTCTGGAATGAAAAAGGAGATAAAATCAAACGAAAAGTCATTATTAATGATTACTCAAAGGGCGGACTAAAAATGATAGATGTAGAATCTTTTAATAAGTCTCTAAAAACCATATGGATAAAAAAATATTTAGAAAAAAATAACCAAGGAAAATGGAAATTGTTTTTTGATCTTGATTTAGAGAGATTCGAAGGCACAATATTTCTCACGGGTAACCTTAATATGAAAGACATCAATAAGATCTACAAAATCCATAACGGTTTTATAAAAGAGGCTCTCACAATTCGGACGGAAATAAATTTTGAGAACCAAATAATTTCTGAGAATCAATTTCTTGACCAAAGCTTATGGCATAATTCACTTATTAGAGTTAATAATCGACCTCTTTTCTTTCCAGAGTGGTATAAAAAAGGAATTATACAAGTGAAACATCTGAAAGATGACTTAAATAATTACCTATCTTTAACTGGCCTGCAAGAAAAATACTGTTTGACCATATGCCCTTTAAAGTACTATGGTCTCTTGTCTGCTCTTAAATGCCTCTGGAATACACATAAAAATAAATGTACTATAAATAACTCTGAATATGAAAGCTTTTCCACAAGATTGATGCAAGCCAATAAAACAAGCTCATTGGTATATAATAAACTTATAGAGAGAAAAAGCATTCTTCCTACACAAAGTCAACAGAAATGGAAAAGCGATTGCAACTTAAACGATGATAAATGTATCAACTGGTGCGAGGCATACCTACTGGCCTCCAAATGCACAAAAAGCACGAGACTTATTGAATTCCAATTCAAGTTTTTACATAGACGAATACCAACTAATGAATTTCTACATAAAATAGGAATAAAAAATGATCCAAAATGTTCCTTTTGTGAAAAAGAACCAGATAAACTTGAACACCTTTTTTGGTCTTGTCCTAAAGTTGTTTCTTTTTTTTGGAATTTTTTAATGGCGCGGTTAACTCTATCCCAAATTATTTCAGAAAATTATATAATGAGTACATCTGTTGCTTTGGGACTGATGCCGGATGCTTCAAAAACCATCTACAATTAAATTTCTGCTTTCTGCTAGCAAGACACTACATCTGGATTTGTAAATGCAAAGAAACAGCACCTACAATCGAATGCTTCCTGCGATACCTTAAAACAATTTATGAAATCGAAGTCAAAGCGGGTGACACTCTCCCCAAAAAATGGAAACTCCTAGACACTCTATGGTAAGAGATCCCCCCCCCCCTCCGTTCCCCTCCTCCCCCTCCTCCTGTAGCAATATCCTTCAGTAGAAGTTGGCGAAAATGCCCTGTAATGACTGGCACAATGTTTTTAAACCCCTTTTCTCACCATTGTTATTAACTGTGTAAATAAGTAATGTGAGTAGTCAGATGTGTAAGTACCGTTTGTAAATAATGTACTTAGTATAGCAAGTGATGTAAATACTGTTAGTATAATGATGTAATTCGTGAATCAATGTAAGTAAGTTATGTAAAGTTTAATAAAAGTTGTGTCAAAAAAAAAAAAAGTTTCTAGCGCCAATGTGACAGAGGGGTAATAGTCCTATCCACATCTGTTAATAACATTTTAAGCAGATATATTGTATTTCTAGTCTGCTGTATGCCTTCTTGAAACAACATAGCAAATATCATAGATCAAAACTGGTTTAGGCCACAGTTTTGTCAAACACCATCTAAACTTTTTTAGACGGCAGTTTTGTTACAGTGCTGCGCGCAGTACCGTGAACACCAGACAATTTTTTTGACATATTTTTGACATATTTTTGACGACTTTGATGCTTGGTAATTGGCAACTGGCCAATCAGAGCGCAGATTATCTTGTAAGGCGGAGTAGATCTCTTAGCGTGGCATCCTTTACTTTGTAAGTAAACAGCATGGCGACGTACCAGGTGAAGGTGAAGTACGGAGAGGAAAGATTCCGTACTTTCTTGATCAAGGATATCTCCTTTACTAAGCTTATGCACGCGATAAAGCAAAACTGCTCACCGCTTGGTCACTTACCCGCTTCAAACGTTCGGGTAAGATATCGCGACGAGGACGGCGATATGATCAATCTGTCGGACGATCCAGATGGTTTTGCTTTCGGGGAGATGCTAAGGAGTGCAAAAGAAGTAAAGGATCGGGAGTACAGAAAGATTTTTCTTCAGGCAAGTGAAATAGATTCGCCGCTACCGAGGAAACTGAGACGAACTGACATGGAAATGCCGAGTTCTTCAGCTTCTGACGAATTCGAGTCGCTTCAACCGAAACATGTCTTTCACAGCAACACCTGGCGCGCATCTCGCAGCTACAACAGCTCCAAAAAATGCCGAGAAAAGTCCTTTGGACTGCCAGCGACAGGAAATGGAAGAAAATCTTCAGGTTTTTAAAGTACAAATTGCTAGCGCTAAGCAAGAATTGGAAAAACTGAACAGTGAATCCAGACATTTTCAGTCGCTAAGTGAAACTCGAGCTCGACTCTGCAACAACTGTCATTTCAGTGGGCACACAAAAGTAATGCTCAAAACCTCCTTGCACGAAAATCAGTGTGTGTAAAATAATAGAAAAGCATCCCGAACACAAAACGAAAATTACCAACCTTCAGCGTGAAATTAGATCCCTGGAAAAGAGGGCACAAGAAGAGGAAACCCATCTCAAAAGTTTCACGGCCGCACGTGAGCGCGTAAAATCTTCGTTTTTCTTTGTTATGACACCTAGATTGAAAGCACAAAACCAAGTAAAGTATGCAAACAGAAGCCGGTTGGATAGGGATTTGATCATTTTGCAAAGAGCGCTCAAAAAGGTTCCCGACTGGTGTGAAGATGAAGACTGGAGACTTCCGCTGATTATAGATCAATACGAGAACTCAAATGTAAACATCTATTTATAAGTGAAACGCAAAAAGCATGTATAGGATACAAGGCATTTTATTTCTCTTCAGTTATGTTTTTAATATTGAGTTATTGATACTTCTCGCGTTGTTTTACTCGAGTTAAATTAACGTAAACTAAAGTAACTCAACAGTTCCTGCACACTGATTTATTTGAATGAGGCGAATATTTATCAAAGTTAGATAACTTTTATTTTATAGCTCGACTTTATGGCGTTGCGAATTTCAGATTCTCATTCATTTGTTGATTTTTCTGGAAATGTTTTACTTATGTAGTCATTAGCTTAACAAAGCTTCGTTTATATTACGATAATGAAGTTGTACTTGTACCTCTTGCGGTACGTCCGTGATATTTTGCAATTCAACAATGTCAACAAACAAAAAACTTGGTAAATATGATATGCTGTGTTCACAGATGTCATGTAACACTTTTCTTAGTTCAAGTTTCTGATCTGGTTTACAATAAAGTCTTGCCTAAAAGTATCCACAGTGCTTGAAATATGCATACGAGCTATTGGCAGTAATGTTGAGCATCGCCTGCGCTATTGCGATTTTGGTTTCATTGGCAGCTAGCATCTGGTGGCGACGTAAAAATGCCTTTATCTCGTTGAAGCAGTATTCACAGCTATTGAAATGCGGTGAGTAAGGTGGCTGAAATAATAGTCTTACACCGCAATCGGCTAACACGTTTCTGAACACTGGTTCAATGCGATGACCGTGGTGGAAGCCACAATTATCCATGACCACGCAGTCTCCCCGCTCTAGCACTGCACTCCCGTCAGCTCGCTCCTCTTGAAGAACTTCGTCAAAGAAGTTTAGCAATTCTAATCCATTAGATGGACCGTCCAGTATATTGTAAAAATCAACGCCGCAAAATGAATGCAAAAGATTTATAGTAGAATTTGCATTAGACGCATAGTGCTGAATTTCGAAAGCAGCCTGTCCAAGTGGCGCGCTCCCGTAGTTTCTGTTTCCCGTAGTTTCTGTTTCCCGTGGTTTTGATTGCGCTGGATTCGTCAAAGAAATGCAGGGTGACTGGGTTGACGTTAGCTATTTCAGTGAGAAAAACATCAACTGCTGCAGTTGTTTCAGGAGTTGTAGATTCGAGTGGAATAGTTGTAAGTTTCTTTCTCGTCATCACAAGTCCTTTGCGAATGACCTTATTGATCTGGGATACGCTTGGTAGATTGACAGGATGGACTACGCCATCAAGTAGAAGTCTCTGTTGTATTTCGGTCGAGTAAATGCTCGGTTTCGTTAGTTTTTGTACCTCTATATACTCCAAGACTTGATCATCGATTTTGGGGTTAGGAAAGTGAACTCGTATGCCTCTGAGAGATGTATTTTGTTCATTGTAACGGTCTATCACTTTCTCTACAAAAGCGGGACTCGAACGAATTTCCCGTGCGATTGGACGGGTGCCAAATCCATCATGATAGAGGTCCAACACTCGTTCGCTGTACATTGCAGGTAGGGCTCTTCCGTTATCTAAGCATCCACTGTACCTATTCAGTCTCAGTTGAACATCAGCTAGGGTAAAATAGAGTAAAAATATAATTTCGTTTGCGAGACAGCTGCCGTAAAAAGAGAAAAAACGGATCGTCAAGTAAACCCAAGTTCAAATATTTTAGAAAAGAAAAACTTACAAGCACTTTCAACTCGAGTGTGTAGCATTGTGGAACTCTTGATCAATATTTCAGTATATATTTCACAACCGTGAGTTTTTGAAAGAAAATCGATAACTTCTGGCCAGAGCTTTGGTTTCCCGCCGAATTCTTTCCCGCCTGTATCAAACTCGTCAAAAATATGTCAAAAATATGTCAAAAAATTGTCTGGTGTTCACGGTACCGCGCGCAGCACTCTAAACACTGTCCACACTGTTTAAAATTATAACTGGCCAAAGTTTATATGACACTAGTTTAAAATGATGTGTTTGCTGCATTTGAGAACAGTTTTCTCTATAATGTTGTACATAAGTCCAGACATATTATTACATGTACATTGTACCTGTGTACAGGTTGTTGATGTTAAGAACAGTTTTCTTATTATGTTATGCTTAAGTCTAGACATCTTTTATTATTTCTTCCCTGCATACAGGTTGTTGATGTTCAGAACAGTTTTCTCAACACAATGCAATGTTATGCTTAAGTCTAGACATTATTATTATGATGTCCCTACATAGGGGTTGTTGATGTTCAGAACAGTTTTCTCAACATGTTATGATTAAAGAAGCTATGTCATCATTTTTAGCGTTACTTTAAAAGCCAAAATACAGATTATCTCAGTGAAAGCTAGTTCATGATGTCATAAAATGTGACATCACAATTATTTCATCACTTAAATTATAGTTTTGGAGGTACATGTAAAAATAAAAAATCTAAAATCATACATTCAATTTTACTTATCACTTTACTTTACCAAATTCTTAGCTTTACTTAAAAAAAAAACTGAAAAAAATATCGTGGGAGTTTTATAGGAAATGTATGGTTCCAGGGGGACACTGGATGTGCGACGTTTGGTGAGGAAATGTGCAAAAAAGCAAAATTAGCCTTAATGATTCTTTTTAGGGGCGTTTGGCCCCGCCATGTGATACAAATAACTTGACATATATCCCTACACGTGAGATAGTAAATCTGGTCTCACTTCACCCTGAGCAACACTCTCTTTCACAAGCTCCATGACATTGCTTTCACAAATGGTGCACACCTCGTCATCAGATCGTGATTTTTGCAGTCCGCAAAAGCAGAACATGGCATCTTTAGTTGAAACCCTCTTGGGGATGAAGGAATCGCTCTTTTCTTTTTTTTCACAATGGTACGCAATGCTGAGAGGATCTAGTGCCCTGAGCCATATCAGTGAAACATATTCATGTCGAAACACTGTCCACCATCTCATAATTTTGCGAACGTTGCAGGTGTTTTCCACGTATCGTGCCAGTTTTATGTGTTTCGCTTCCCGCCCCTGCATCGAATTCAGGCCAAGACCATATCCGCTTTCTTTGAACAAGTGATCTGTATGGTAGGGTATAGCATACCCTATTGTCCACACTGTAGGATTCGCCCCATCTAGAAAAAGGCACTGGGCAGTGAAATACTGCTGACAACAGATTTTCAGTGCTGCCACCTGTTCTTCATGTATGGTTACTCTGGAGTACAAGGCAGCAGCTTTTCTTAATTTCACAGCCATAAATGCCATGGCATGGAGTTTTAGCTCTGAAGAAATGGAAAGGTTGGGGATGCTCA
This sequence comes from Cladopsammia gracilis, assembly GCA_022457155.1. NCBI lineage: Eukaryota > Metazoa > Cnidaria > Anthozoa > Scleractinia > Dendrophylliidae > Cladopsammia > Cladopsammia gracilis. Next base: position 20,167 of record JAJGOT010000613.1, read on the forward strand.
AAAGTTCCTTATAACTTATATGCTTACCTAACTTTCTTCATAAATACCATTGCTAGAAAACGTCTACTCTTGTCATGGCGAACCCAAAAAAACGCCTGCACAGTCAGCTCGATTCCGCATGTACAGTGTCAGCAATCGACTTCAACAGCATACAGGTATTCCACAATCTTTAATTTCTTTCATGATATCAAGAATATCTTTATGTGGCTCAGCCGAATGGTACCATTACGGTCGAAACGTGTAGAAAATAGGCCTGTGCATTTTTTATATTTTAATCGGTTTCTTCCCACCCATCCCCCTAACCGCGTATTTTTGCTTTCTATACCCCAGTCCCCCTCCTCACCAAAGGCCTATTTTCCTTGATTGCCTTCTGAGCTCCTGACGAGACAAGGCTTTCAAGTTTTTGCCTCTTGTAATGATATTCATGGTATTTTACAATTTTGTAATGAGCTCATTACTTTAATGCGTGTTATTCTGATAGATAAATAATGACGCGCATACATCTTATGCCATGCCCCCCTCCCCCTCCCCATTATTGTTTTTAGATTACACCTGAACAGAGACGCGAGGTTAAACAAGCTTTGAGAGCTATGGAAAAGTATGAAAAGGATAGCAAGGTTAAAATAGTCATGTCGGGGAACCAATCTGGGGTTGTCGATAAGGAAATGGAGGAGTTAAGAGCCAAGGCATTGGAATTGAAGAAGGTTACTGTCATGTATTAGCTTACATGAAGTAGTAAGAGAGACTGATGGGATTGTGAGAGAGCGAGCACATGGAATAAAAGCACACAATTGAAGCAGTAGTGTGGAGTCCAAATTACCTCTAATTCATGTATTAAGAGGACACAACATTGGCGACGAGGACAAGTGATTCGAGAGATGTTTTCTTCGAACGAAAACGGCGCTAATGCGATTCCCAAGTTCGACTGCTACTCGGAACCCGCCACTTTAGGACCGAGGTGGACAAGATGGCTGACCTCATTTGAACTGTTCGCCGACGGCAAAGGCTTGATAATTAACGAAAACACGAATGCCAACACCAAACAACGGCGAAGAGCTTCGCTGCTTCATCTAGCCGGACCTGACGTCCAGGAAATATTCTCCACCCTTGCAGACACCGGCGAAGCAACCGACTACGCGGCAGCCGTAACAGCTCTCAACGGATATTTCGTCCCGAAGGTCAACTCCGCCTTTGCGCGACAAACATTCCATCGGATCCACCAAAGGGAAGGTGAGACTGTTCTGCAATTTGTGACCCGATTAAGGAAAGAATCGAAAGATTGCAATTTTGGCTTGGATGCCGATAACCAGATCAGAGATGCCGTTTTGTGTAAGTGCACGTCAAATTATGTGAGGCGTAAATTACTTGAAGAAGGCCAAGAGCTGACCTTAGCCCGCACGCTCGAGATAGCTGAACAGTGTGAGAAAGTAGAACACCTAATGACTGAACTTGGCGCGACAGGTCAGGGTCAAGAAAGTGCAAACAGAGTTTTTGAAAAATCAAGAAAACCCAAAGGTAAACAGAGCAAAGTGAATAAACCAAGGGAGAGTGTTTGTTATAGATGTGGTCTTAGTGGTCATTTGGGTCGAGATCCGAAGTGCCCTGCTAGAGGTCAGACCTGCAGAAAGTGTAAAGGAAAGGATCATTGGGCAAGCGTGTGTAAAACCAAACAAAAGAAAATAGAGGCTAACCAAGTTCGAGAAGACCAAGTCAGTGGACACCAAATCGATTATGCCTTTAAGATCACCAGTGGAGTGGAATCAAATGTGCTTACTGTGTCCGTAGGTGGAATAAACCTTGAGATGCTAGTGGACTCTGGAGCTACGAATAACATCATTGATGAAGAAGCGTGGGAGAATTTAAAGGCCATGAAGATAAAATGCAGATCTGAAGCTGCCCCAGTTGACAGAAAGCTGTACACATATGCATCCGACAAGCCCCTCCCAGTGAAAGGTCGGTTTACCTGTGAAGTAACGGTCGGCCAAGGGAGATCCCAAGCAGAATTCCTAGTGATTAAAGGCAAGGGGATACCACTCCTAGGCAAAGATACTGCTATGAAGCTTGGTGTATTGAAGATTGGTGTTGACGTCGCCGCAGTTGCTGAAACCAAACAAACACTACAACAGCAATACCCAGAGGTGTTTCGCGGCGTGGGAAAATTGAAAACCAGACAAGTGACATTACACATAGATCCTGAAGTGAAACCAATAGCCCAACCCCTCAGGCGTGTTCCTTTTAACTTACAAGGCAAGGTGGAAGAAAAAGTTCAAGAACTGTTGGACTGTGACATCATAGAAGAGGTCAATGGGCCCACACCGTGCGTGAACCCCGTTGTAATTGTTCCCAAAGCAAATGGAGAAATACGCCTTTGCATTGATATGAGGCGCGCAAATGAGGCCATTGTTCGCGGTCGACACCCCATACCAACAGTAGACGAGTTGCTACACAACATGAATGGGTCGAAAGTCTTCAGCAAATTGGATCTAAGGTGGGGATACCACCAACTGGAACTTACACCAGAATCACGTCAGATCACAACGTTTGTAACCCACAAGGGCTTATACAGATACAAGCGTCTATTATTTGGTGTGAGTTCAGCAAGCGAGCAGTACCAACATGAAATCGCAACTGCGCTGGCCGGAATTGAGGGCGTCGACAACATTTCTGATGATATCATTGTACATGGCCCAGATCAGGCAACCCATGACCAGCGTCTTCACAAAACTATGGAACGCCTCCAAGAGCATGGCCTGACTCTCAATGCTGACAAATGCCTATTTAACGTGGACAGATTAGTGTTCATGGGAATCCTCCTGTCAGAGAAAGGGGTCGGCCCAACAGAGGAGAGGGTGAAAGCGTTGCAAGAAACAAGAGAACCAGCAACTGTCAGCGAAGTACGTAGCTTCTTGGGGCTGGCTAATTACAGCAGCAGATTCATCCCACACTTTGCAACTCTGACAGAACCACTGAGGAGGCTGACCAAGAAAGATGTACCCTTCCACTTCGGACCCGAGCAAAAAGCTGCCTTTGAGTTGCTGAAGCAGAGCATGGCTAAAGCAGGAACATTAGCCTATTTTGATAAGAATGCCCCAACGAAAGTCATTGCGGACGCGAGTCCTGTTGGACTCGGTGCGGTGCTGGTACAGAACCAGGATGGAGGATGGGTGCCAATCTGCTATGCAAGCCGCAGCCTAACAGAATGTGAGCGCAGATACTCCCAGACCGAAAAGGAGGCCCTTGCCCTCGTTTGGGCTTGTGAGAGGTATCACGCATACATCTATGGCATGAGATTTGATCTGGTGACTGACCATAAACCGTTGGAGGTTATATATGGTCCCCGCTCTAAACCTTGCGCTCGCATTGAGCGGTGGGTGCTGCGCCTACAGCCCTACGACTTTCGGATCGTCTACACCCCAGGACCAGGCAACATTGCTGATCCGCTCTCACGCCTGCTTAGCAACCGGAATGAAATTTCCAACCACAAGCATGGAGCCGAAGAGTATGTGCGGTTTGTAGCCATCAATGCCACGCCAAAAGCTCTAACTACGAGAGACGTAGAAGAAGCATCCGCGATGGACGAGGAACTGACAGTTCTGAGAGAGGCCATCAGAACTGGTCGATTTGAGCAATGTAAGGCTTACGCACCTGCAGCAGGTGAACTGTGTGTAATTGGGCAGTTAGTTTTGAGAGGAACCCGTATTGTACTGCCAAACAAACTCAGACCACAAGCAGTCGCACTAGCTCACGAAGGACACTTAGGAATTGTAGGAACAAAACAAAACCTGAGAAGTAAGGTGTGGTGGCCTGCTATGGATAAGGCAGCAGAGAAATTCTGCAAGTCGTGTCATGGATGCCAGCTGGTAGCACGTCCAGATCCGCCCGAGCCGCTGAGATCCACAGCATTTCCAGAGGGTCCTTGGAAAGATTTGGCAGTAGACTTGCTAGGACCACTCCCATCTGGACACTCGATACTTGTTGTGGTTGACTACTACAGTCGTTATTATGAGTACGCGATACTGACATCGACAACTTCTGCAAAAGTAATCGACAGCTTAGAGGAAATTTTCAGCCGCCACGGACTTCCGGTAACCATCAAGTCAGACAACGGCCCACAGTTCCGCTCAGAAGAGTTCCAGAACTATTGTGCCCATAACAGGATCTCGCATCTAAAGGTGACGCCAAAGTGGCCCCAGGCCAATGGCGAAGTCGAAAGACAAAATGCTTCTTTGATGAAGAGAATTCGCATTGCTCAAGCAGAAGGACTGAACTGGAGGGAAGAACTCAGGAAATATGTGACCAAGTACAGAGGAATCGATCATGGCACCACCGGTAAAAGCCCAGCAGAATTGTTGTTCAATCGTAAAATAAGGGGAAAATTACCGGAACTGCACTCTGATCATCGCCCAGACCTGGAAGTACGTGATAGAGATGCAGAGTTCAAAGCAAAAACCAAGACGTATGCGGATGAGCGCAGAAATGCAAAGTTGTCCAACATTCAAATTGGTGACCAAGTGCTTGTCAGACAGGAGAAAACCGACAAGTTCTCCACACCATTCAATCCAATGCCATACAAAGTTGTGAACAAAACTGGAAACAGTGTGGTGGTCGAGTCCCAAGGCGGTGCCCGATATTCACGGAATTCCTCACACATAAAGAAATTTGTATCAGACCTGCCTGAAACCGCACCCATGGTACCAGCCATTGAATCAGGTGATCCCGCAGCAGCTGAAACTGCATCCATGACGCTGGTAGATTCAGGAAGTGAAGGCAATACAACTACGGTGAATGCAGAGGCGACACCTAACCCAGTGACAACCCCTAGTATGCCGATGGCATCAGGACATGAACGACCCCAGAGACAGAGGAGGCTACCAGTGAAATATCAGGACTTTGTTTTAAAATAGTGACTGATGCACTTGTAGGAAATCAGCATGTTTGTTTAAGTCATGGACCCTGTTGACTTTGTTAAAGGACACCCATGTGGATATGACTTTTAGTTGTTGTTTAAGCATAGTAACATTGCTAGTATTTTTGTAGTGATTAATATTTGGTTTTATGCGTTATGCCACTGTAATTTTCAGAATAATTATTATTGCTTGTGGCTTGTTTGTTTCCTTTAAGAAAAGGAGGGATGTCATGTATTAGCTTACATGAAGTAGTAAGAGAGACTGATGGGATTGTGAGAGAGCGAGCACATGGAATAAAAGCACACAATTGAAGCAGTAGTGTGGAGTCCAAATTACCTCTAATTCATGTATTAAGAGGACACAACAGTTACAATAGATGCAAAGCGCATCGCTGCGCAGCTACGACTGATGGCTGGCAGCATGGACAGAAAAATCGATGCACTGATTGAAAAAATAAATTCTAAATAGCCTTTGTACACCAGATTTTATTTCGTTTGCCCTGCAGTACAGATACGTGTTCATAATTATATTGCGCGTATATTTCGGTTTTCATTTAATTAATAAACTAATATTTCATATTCAGGATAGTCATTTGATATTCCATCGCTGTCTGGGTCTGCTTGTGTTCTTGTTTTGTTTTTTCTTTTCTTCTATTTTTTCTTGTTTATCTAAAAATAAATATTAATAAAAGAGATTACTGCTTGTTCCACTCGTACCTTAACTCAAGACCCCATGTGCCTTGGTATAGTAACTCTATGGCCCTTTGAGCACAGCCAAAACCCCGCAATATAAACCAATCCAGTCCATTATATAGGGACTATTTGGGTTTCTTGTGTATGTTTCTTTTCAACCAAAAGCATCATTAGTATAATAGTATCTTTACGAGTGCGCTATTTAACCAGTACTTCATGTCTAAATTACATTTCTCTTAATATACATATCATGGGCCTTGGAACCATAAACCGCGCCCCTTTGCCTCCGGTGGGTCATTTTACCCCCTCCTCTTCTCTGCGTCTACCTACCCTAAAGAATTTTGGCAAGATTTTACTATTGTCTTTCATATCTTCCCTTTTTGTCACAAAATAATTAATCCAAATTTGCTATTGTCTCTTATTCTACCATTTTATCACAGAATAATTAATCAAAGGAATAAATACTCCTTAGATTGCATACCCATACTCAAACACCCTCTAACACCCTCGCATTAGTTGTTTTAATCCGCAAAGCCAAAAACACAAGTCTTTCCCCTATCTAGTTCCCCCCCTTTTTTTCCCTGGCTAGTTCTAAAAAATTATAATGTTGCTTAGGGTTAAATCATTAAATTAAAGTATGAAAATTAAATTACAAAATGAAATAATAAAATTAATATGATTACATGACGGCTTTGAATTAATTTCAAAACCCTCTGAGCCCCTTTATCCGGAGTGGGTCGTTTAGCCCGAATTTGCCATGGTCTCCTATATGTGCCATAGACATCCTAAGCTTCAACGAGTCTCGCGGACCCTCCTCACTAAATAATTTTGACTAAAATTTGCTGTTGTCTCAAATGTCTCCCCTTTTAATCACAGAATAATTAATCCAAATTTGTTATTGACTCTTATTCTACCATTTTATCACATGGTGATTGATCAGAGGAATAAATGCTCCTTAGGGTGCATGCCTATACTCAAACGCCCTCATACTAGTCATTTAAATCCGCAAAGCCAGAGGCACGGGCCTATCACTTATCGAGTTCCCCCCACCCCTCCTTCCCTGGCTATTTTTAAAAAATTATTATGTTAACTTAGAGTTTAAATCATTAAATTAAAGTATAAGGATTAAGATTACAAAATGAAAATAGTATGATTGCATGAGGACTTTAAATTAATTTCACAACCCTCTGTTTTCAACCCTGGTTGATCTAATCACAATAAAAACTGATATCTCTACTTCATATAAATAATTAAAAGTTAAAAATTAAAATAAAAAATAAAAAAAGGAAAATAATGTAATTGCATGATGGTCTAATATCACAACCTTCTATTTTTATCCCTGTTTAATCTAATCACAATAGAAACTGATATCTCAACTACATATAATTAATAATCAATCTGGCAAAAATGAAAAAATATTAAAATTTTAAAATTTAAAGAAAAAGATTATTTCCCTTACTGCTCCTTTAGTCATGGCTTGTTGGTTATTTAGACTGGTATCTTTATTTTTACCCAACAAATATATATTTTCTTTTTCATACTGTGATTATGATATATTGGTAGAAATCATACCTGAATGTAATTAAGCAAATAAAGAATAGGCAGGGCTAGAAACCATCTCAAGGCCATGGATAACATCCTCCTGTCTCTGTGATGGGACTTGTCTAATCCGGAAACTACAGCTCCACTTTGCAATAGGACTTTATAAGGCGCAAAAAGGAAGGGATTCCGGTTGTCTTGTTGGCATGGATTGCTCTCCCAATCCGCAGATTTCGTTGGTGCATATCTCATCAAGAGACTTATTGTCGATTTCTATGACAAAACACTGTGAAAAATAATTTAAGATAAGTTCATATTTCTTAATCCATTACTATTATACACTACTTTTATTGGCAGTTTGTACCTATCAATTCATACCATGTAAGGGGTGTGTTAATATGACTTGGTAATGTAAATTGCCATTTTCTACAATCACCTTTTCCTCAGCAACCATAAATTAAAATTAAAGCCTACTATATATTATTGTCTTATCCTGATTGTATTAGTTACTGAACTGCTGTCCCGTCTTTGTTGTCTCCCCCCCTTTGTTTTTTACCTAATGGCTTTATTAGACTGCCCTCCCTTTGTCCTACCTCCCTCTTCTATTACTTAGCATCTAGACATTAAAAAATAGGGCTACCATTGACTGTCTTTATTGAACTGATGTCTCATCTCTGTGTTCAACTGCAAGCTTGTCTACTTTATTATTTAAACTTGTCGTCTATACAGTCATGATATGTGACCTATTAAATGATAAATTTCGATTTAATCCTAAAAAGTAGATATTGAAACTATGTAGTTTTAATATCAATTGCAGCAATTACAGTTATACAAATGTATTATTGCATTTTGTATGCCTTTTAAAAGAAACAAAAAGCCATATAATCAGACAAACTGCATTATATATTCAGTTCAGGTAAATGTGAGTTTAACCGTTGTAAAGGCTTAAAATTTGTTTTGGTCACACTCATCAAACCAGATTCTGGTACCTTTTAGGGTGCCTTTCGAAAATTTTTGACAAGTACTCCCATCATTTTTATATGGGAGTCCATCCCCAGGGCATTTGTCACTCGGCCTTATATGACCCATGGATGGGGCATTTGAACCTTTTTTTAGCCCAAGGGAATTTGAACAATCCAAATTTTATGGGGACATGTTGAAGTTTGGATTTGATCTGTACATATAACTGGGTGAAATTTGCCACCACTACCTAAGCTAAAACTTACTATAGATGTTTATCTGGTAACATCATTATAATATCCAATGCTATATAAGACATAAATGACCATTACGTGCTTTAGGCATTTATTTCATCAATTAATTATTGTTCTAATAAAGTTATTCTTTTGATACTTTGAAGTCTGAATTAATACATTTGGGTTATCATAAATTATGAAAGTATTAAATTGCCATATAAAACATATCAAACGAGAGTTTAACCTTTCTTTTCCTTTTAAATATCCTTTCGTTGTTGGTCTTTATTGTCCTGTGGAGTTTCCCCAATTCAACCTTCTGTTCTTCTATCTCAACTTTACAGGCTTTTATATCTTTGGTGTTTTCTTCTTTGTCCTGCAGATGGAGCTGCACCTTGCTGATAATTCTTTCTTTCCGTTCACGTTGGTACTCTCCGATTGGAAAATGACGCTTCCTGTTGCAATTGAACAGGGGTGCAGTAGGTACACTGAAACAGGCATGATAATTTTTTTAGTGCCGCGTTTCGGTGCGCTCAAAACTATTTTTTTGGGAAGAAAAGACATTAAGCTAAAATCGTATGATTTTAGTTTTTACCCTAAAACCATGAAACGCAAGAAATATTGCACTAAAAACTTACTTTTGAGGCTCAACGTCCGTAGCTAAATCGCCATTTTCGTCTCCCAACATCTTGTAATAAATATATAACACCGCAAGAAGACTAGACAAAAGTCGCACACTGAAAGAAAGCTGAAGCTTTCAAAAATTCGAATATGGCCGCCTAATTTTCATTGCTTGTACCCAGTACTTAAACGAACAGCTTTTGTTTTGGCATCTGGACCCGCCAATTGAGGTTTTTCGATAATTTTTTCACATTTGAATTTGTCTTAACGTGTTCTTTCAAAATCACTGACTAATTTTGCCATAACGAGAAAAAATAATTTTCGTTTTACCCTTGTGACGTCATTTTGCCGCCAAAAACGGTAAAAATTGAAAAAACAAAAAACATACGATTGTTTGGAATTCAAATGTCTGTCGTCTTGCAAAGTTTCAGCTCCCTCACTTAAGGCATTCAAAAGTTTATACTGAAGTGCGCAATTCTTAAGACAAATAGCCCGGCGTGAGTAGCCACAGGAAGCACCTCGAAATGGAAAGCACTTTTAGGCTCGGCACCATGCAGCCTTTGGGCCTTAACAATTCTTTCCATTTCTTGTGAACTGTGCATGTACGCCTTCATTTTCCTCTTGTGCATGAGCTCTAATTTCAAATTTCAAATTTTAAGATTCTAATATATATAGATAGGCTGAGCCTAACAGCATCGCTCTCTGAACAGAAAGCTGAGGTGAAAGGGCGGAAGCACAAGAATTAAGATTAAAGACCGGGCTATTTTTCAATTTTAGCAATTCTCAAAAACAGAATTACGCGACCGTTTGCACAAAAGTTCACAAAAACAACTTTTTCTCCGTCTAGAATAACTAGTACGACTAATTTCAAAATAAAATACACCTGTTGCTTATCAAAAATTGTCCGAGAAACTGATTTGGAAATCAAAATTGCAAAAACTACACAAACATATTTGCATGAGGCCACGCGAGTGAAGTTAGAACTATAAAATCCAAGTCTTGTTTTGATTACATAAAATCGCTTTTCAAGCTATGTAATGAATGAACAAACATAAAAATGGGCAAGATAATCTTCTTTCCAAAAATTTTATTCAAATCTCCATAAGTTATGTTTAAAAGCAAAACGCGAACCATTTATAAGTCATCGAGGCCCTCCAAAACTAGCGAGAACACGAAAAGGTCAATCACAGATTGATATCAACATAAATTCCCATCGAAAAATGTATTATTTTACCCTTAATTCCCTCCACTGCTTGGAAATTCTTTAAATCTCCGCTTCTTCAGTTCTGAAACCCGAAGTGACAAACATCTCCCCGCATTGCTCTCATCCTCGAAGCAAAATTTTATCCCTGAAAGATCTTCTTTTTCCACAAAGGCGGCTTCTGAGTATCCCTTATTAGTATCTCTGTCTTCAGTAGCAAACAGCGAAAAAATGCAGGAAAATAACGACTTTAATTTAAACGGTTTTCTCCGCTTAGTAAACACAGCAAAACATCAGTGTTTTCCCAGCTGATATGACATTCAGCCGTATAACTGAGCGAAAAACAAAGCCTCGCTTTGGTTTCAAAATTGCTAAGATCCCGGTTGTTGTGTGGCCTCATACGCGCATGTTTTGCAACGTCAACAACAAACAAAACTTTATTAGGCATATAAACTTAAATACAGTTACCCTGCAAATTAGCAAAAACGCTATTCGAGGCAGGGAAAAGTAATGTAATTGAAAATAATAAAGGTTGGACAATATAACAATACAGAAGCTGATCTGTAGAGTTACAGATTTTTTTAAAGCTTTGATTGTCATAGGCGCCTGCGAGCTAGCCCTGCCCAATGGCGGGTGGCGGGCTTTTGGCGGGCACAGGACGCGCCCGCAAAACATTCCGCTAGCCATGACCAGGAAATATGACGGGCATAAGTTCTGAGTATGGGGCTCTGCAGCGGGCCTTTGGCCGCGAGAGCTCCGCTACTACATAGTTCTCGCGTGAACATTTAACAGTCACACTGATGAAGGGCTATGCCCAGAACAGTTGTTGAACTCAATCACTATGACACTTTACAATTGTTCATTTATTTTTACTATTTGTTTCACGTTTTTAACATATTTTATATTAAACAAGTGTCACGCATCATCTGGAGAACATTCACGTTTACTCATATTTCAATTTATGGTGATATAATGGCAATAACGTAATGTCGCCATAACGGCATTGAAACGTGCAGAAAATAGGTGTTTCCGACTTTTTATCTCTACTCGAATTCCCCCCATTCCCCCTCGGAAAGTTTTTTCCTCGTTTCCAATCCTTTTCCCTTCTCAAGACCTATTTTCCTTGATTGCCTTCTGAGCTCCTGACGAGACAAGGCTTTCAATTTTTTACCTATCCTTAGAGGTATTTTCAGTTGGTTTAATCTGTAAAGAGCTTATTGCATTACTGTAATTATTACTAGTGTTTATATCGTGTTCATTATTTCAATTAATACCCCCATTTTCCCATATCTTTTGTATAGTTTCAATATAGCTCACCCCAAAACAAATAAAAGAAGTAGACGAAATAATGAAGATTTTAGGAGAACACGGTTACGGAAAGGAGGAAAGTGGTCTGCCACGTACATTGTATGGTGGATCGGATTAAGGAAGACATGAAGGATAAACTTAATAGCCTTCAAAGTGCCCATTAACTGTCCTCGATGCACACAAAATCCTGCAAAATACTACTTCGTTCAATGACTGCTAATTTTGTTTGAGAAGTAAGTTTACAAATGCATCTTCATCTGTAATTATTAATCGGAGAATAAAGCATCAGAAACAAGACATAATTTGTATATTGTTAATTCGGAGCTTACTGCCTTGAACTGAAATCAGTGATTGCCATCTTGGTGTATGCTTTCATTTGTACTTGCGGCCTTTTCCACACCCAGTCGCTCGTCCTTCTCCAAAATTTGATCCATGTGTATTAGAGTGCATCGAGGAAGCCTGGAAGCGTCAATATGTTTGAGTATGGGTAAATACTTGAATAAAAACACTGATTTCCCTCACGCTTTCGCCATGGTACATGCAGTTCGCCATGGAACCATGTATGTTGTCAGGTGGGTAACCGCTGACCAGACAAACATAAACCACGACCGAGTGTTTGTTTTTATGCCGACAACAAGTGCGGGTATTCGCTTCGCAAGTCTTGTTTAACTTTTCTAATACATTTTTTGTTCGTTGTTTGTTTATTTGTTTTGATAAAACGAAATAGTATGTTTTGCGTTTCTTGCATATGATTATACGGGTTATGAGGAGTTGCCACACTAAATAGCTTTGAGAGAGTGATGTTGATTTCATCGATATTGACATGTGATATATTATATTATCATTTTAAATGAAATAGCTGTAGCCTTCACA